>BQNB010011942.1:22312-52312 GCA_026074375.1 Tanacetum coccineum
CCCAATAGGAGTATATAATTAGTGCCATAAAGAAAAATGTTAGCTTTGGAAACGATGAACATATGTTCCTGATATTATAAACTTGCAGCCTACTGATTAGGGCTGAGCACAGACTCAAGACCGGACCGAGGACAGGATTGGTCCAAAACTCCGGACCGAGGACCAGACCGAAATGGTACTGTACGGTCCGGGTCGGTCCGGTCCGGTTCGGTCTTCGGTCCGGTCCGGTCCTACAAGGCATAATCATCGGGTTTTTTGTATGACCGGACCGGACCGGCCGGACCGCTGACCGAATTTAACAAAAAGCATGGACCGCGGACCGGACCGAAATACGTTCGGTCCGGTCCGGTCGGTCCGGTTCGGTCCGGTTTTCCTGTCCGGTCCGGTTCACGGTCCAAAATGCTCACCCCTACTACTGATAAGTTTGGTTCACGGTAGCTTTGGGGTACTTGCTACTATCAATCACCTTCACTTCCAGGTTAATATCGCTTTGTCTGTTATTAGGCCTTTATTCTTATAAATCTGTATTCACTTATTTTTCTTTTAATGTGATTGATACGCGTAGGATCTATACGAGAGGCAAACAATTGTGACTATGGATGGCACAAAATGCAGTATGTTCAGGTGATCTTTCAAAATATCTTATGTTTTGAATATTGTCATTGTTATATTAAATGTTTGGATGATGAAATGTTTATGAGTATGGTTATATCCGAAACTAAAACTATATGCAAGCTGTTAAATCTAATATTGGCAAGTCTATGCTACTGAAATTCTTAGTACGAAAACATAATAAGCAGTTTTAGTAACCAATGATAAATGGGATTTTGTTTTTATATTGTAAAATCTGATTATATATTGAAGATCTGTGTGTTTTTTGGGATTTTATAGCTGAAAGTTGCATTTGCATTTGCGTCGGATTAGTATCGATATGTCATGAAGGTTAAACCGGTACCTGATCTACAAGTGAGATTAACTGAATGGACTGAGTTTGTGTTACTGATGTGTGGTTCATTTCTTATGAAGGTGTTTGGGATTGTTCATTATTAATAAGTGGAAAATTAGCTTTAGGATATAGTGTTTGGATTTGCTTATTTTGTATAAAAACATTAACTTTTTCAAATATTCGATCTGAGCCATTATGGTTTTTGATTACCAACTAAGGAAAAGAAGCAAAGAATGAGCTCACGGTTAGAAAGCAGCAAGTTGTTGATATTGCATTGGTAGGTCACCCAAAATGTACTTAAAAGGCTCAATGATTACCGTATATTCTTTTTAAAATACGATTATACGAATGAATGTCGTTTTGGTGACCATAATAAATGGATATATTTTGTTGAAAAAACAAACTGTTTTGAATGAACGGCTTTGCTCATGCTTATTATAATGTGACAGAAATTCAAGTTATATAAGATAGAAATTCAAATGAAAAGTTGCAACCGTTAGTATCATTAAATAATATTTATTTTTTTACCAAAACTTCGCATTTGGACGGAGATATAAATAAGTTTACTACTTAAAAAATAGTCTTTCTTTTGAGTGTATGAAATGCTTTAAATTTTATATCATACATGAGATTTTCACATTTTTATTAGATAAAGGTATATTATTGATAGGAAAACAAGAAATGAATAAATATATGACGAGTCATACAAGGATAGCGAGTGAGATCGAAAGCTAACGATAAAAAAACCAAATTAATACTCAAAATACCATTTGCTTTTGAGTGGGTGACAAACTTTAGAACTTTATTATTCCGTGATATAGAACTCGCAATTGTCAAATGCATATTGTCATTTTGTTAATGGACTCAATGTCTATCTTATATTAATTAGAAGAGATACTTTAACAATAAAACTCCCCTCAACTCAAAAATGCCTTTCATTAACAACCAACGGGCATAATGATTGCCTTTGCGCTAACAGTCATTTTATTTGAATTGAACTTGAAATAGTCCGTCAAACTTTCAAACTTCAGACCCGATCACCAATTACATGCGACCAATGCACAAAGCCCAGGTTTTCATGACAATGTAGCAAACCTTATCCTAACGCCAGTATTATACCATGATGAAACTTTAACTTTTAACTCAAATAGTCGCACATTCCTGTTTGGACTAAAAAATTATCTTATATATAATTAATCGCGCACTACGTAGCTAAACATTACACATCCAAATTCCAAAGTATACACCATGAAGCCAAGGCATCAACATTTCATTGAATCGTTATGCAATCAACCAATATACGCAACCCATGCGAAAATAATTAGACACAACCCGTGTGCATCGCACGGGTCCGCATGCCTCGTTTACATTTAAATTCCATTTTAATTAAATGAGAAGAATATCCATTAAGATTGTGCCATGTGGCAATGATGGAAGAAGATTGGGAGGTCACATGATGAACCAATCTTGGGTATACAAGCATTCAATGTGTACTTATTTGAATTAAATATGCCCATTAATTAATGAGCAATGCTACATTCACTCCTAACTCACATAAAAACTTCCACATACACATGTGGCATTCTAGTTCCACCAATTATTATCTATCACATTTTCTCTTTCTTTTTTTCACTATCATTATTTGTTTGACACATATGGGTGTGGAATTTTTTGGTATAAAATGGGTGTGGATCTAGTATTCCTCTTAATTAATTTGTACTTGCAACCAGATTGGATAAAAGTCATGAATAAACATAGCTTTACGGGGCACTCATCAAAATAATTTATTTTGTGTTTATTAGTTTTTTATATGTTTACATTTCCAAGTATAAGTTGATATTTAATTTATAAGATATGTTTCGGTGAAATGTGACAAAAATTTTATGATTATATATAATCTATAGCAAATATCAGCTATAAAAAGATAACTAATTTGTTTGTTTAAAGAGAAAATGTTGCTTTTGTTAATCTGTAGTATACTTGATTTTTAAGTTAATCTCCACCTACTGTAACATTTTAATTTAATTAGTTATTGGATGTGAGTTGGTGTCGGAATGAATCGTCTATATTTGTATTAATATAATTTACGAAAATTTAAACACACATTTGTTTTTTAAAACTATCAAAACGGTAAACCGTCAAATACCGAGTGTAATTGTATACCGCTAAAAGATCAAAATACGATTAAAAAACTGCATATTTGGTATTCCGCTGCTTTAAGCGGGTACCATACTAGTTAAAAGTGAAAAAGAAAGGGAAATATCATGTCATTATACAATAGTAAATACTTTCAAACATGCCATACAATAGTAATTATTTTTTAAGAAAACAATTATTTTGTAAAAAACTCCTCTAGTCTTTTTGTATCTCCTAAAATTCGTGCAAACTGGTAATAGAATTTTGAGTCCGTGCCTAGTTCAAATAGAAGCTAATGTTGAATCATTAGATACGTTTAGTAGTGAGATTTTAAAAAAGCTATAGTAGATTGAGAAGGAACACATATTTTTAAAAAGCTATAGTAGATTTTTACAAATGGTTGATCGGTGATTATGTTGTATAAAGATGAAGATAAAAATGAAAGAAAAATGTTTATGGGTTTAACCAAAGATAGTTTGACTTATAAAAAATAGGGTAGTTTAGAATTAAAATAAGTATTTTAAAAGGTTTGAAAATAAAGTAAAAAATTGTGTTAAAGCGGGAAAGATAGAAATAACCTCACGTGCAAGGTACGTGAGGGGAGTTAACAGAGAAAGATAACTGAATTGGACGATAAGGATGGACGGTGTAGTTTGATTATAAGGATCAATTAGGTGATAAAATAATTATAGGAGCTCAATCAGTGATTTGGCCCAAACCACATGGACGAACAGTGTAATTTACTCTAAAATTAATTGAAATATGATTATCTCTATCTTCTTTTATTGGCTGTTTTTTCAAGGCTACTTACGTTCGGGTTTATCATGGAGTATATGTAGTATCTGTTTATATTTTATCTTCCTCATACTTCGTTCTGGCGGAACTGAATATGTTATTGTTATTTCATTTGTGGATATATTTATAAAGAGAAAAAAAGTTAATGTTCAATAGCTACAAATTGTTGTTTACATACTTTAGAATTTTACAATTTAAATTAAAGTTACTATTTACTAGCTAGAAATTGATTTGTGGATTAAGATTATAATTTGTATTCAACTTAAATACAATTTTATTACTTATAAAGTTCAAAGTTTTGTTCGTCTAATATTAAAATTCATCAGGTATCTAGAAAAGAAAAAAGAAGATGTTTTCGTTTAAATAAGAAGGTTTTATACACTATATAACTAGTTATAAGTCTCGCACATGCATATGATTTGTACATGAATCACAAATATTTAGATTCACGCACGAGTTTTGATATGTCGTGTATTCTCATTAAAACTAATTACTAATAACGGTCTTTTTATATGTATTTTTGTTTCGGATTCAAATCATAAAGTTTTGTAATCATGTGGAATAAGTATTATTGCATAACAACCGAAGTCTTGGACAGAAAGTGTTTTGCATGAATCTACCTCATCAATACACAAATTAGCCATTTTAACCCGTTACACAGCTTGCTCATTTTGCCACTTCTTCATTGTTAAGTTATTTTTACAAAGTTGACGCATAGGTTTTTCTAGCACATTTTATAAATTAGACGAAAATTCAATATTTTTACCAAATTGAGATTTCATTTTGACTTTTATTAGCAAACCGCATTGCTTGATTTTGCTAAGTGCCAAAATAGAAATAGAAGATAACTTTTGTGCTTTTATTTTGATATTTATAATTACGTGCATACATTTATGTTGTGTTGTTAAAACAACATATATGTTTTATTTTTAGAACAATTGATGTGTTGTAGCGAGGTTGTTATTTTAGAGTTTTTAAGGTTTACATTCATATTTTATTGACTTTACCTAAAACAACACTTTAACGGGCAGTGTACCCGATCAGATGTAGTTTCGTTGGTAATTAAGGTGTCGATCACTAAGAGCGAGAACGTAAATCCTTTATTCTATCAATATTTTGGTTAACTAAACTAAGTTAATTTAAACTATGTTAATTCTATTATATGTTAAACCTATGTTAGTCCTAATTCTAACGGATAATTGGGGGGTTTTGTGGTAACTTAGATCAATTTAAAATACAATAACACACGTAAGCATATGGACAAAAGATAGAAGAGCGGTCTAGCCAAATATAAGAAAATTGTATTAACCATGATTAATCCAATTAAAATGTTGGTTTGTTTATTTAGTGCAAATGAGTGCTTATCTCGAGGCGGCATATCATTCCAAGATTTAGGCGGGACTTCTTTCTAAAACCCAGACACGTAGATCTCTGTCACAATTAAACGCATCCGCATAAAGCATCCCATTTATTGATTATAATCTATCTTAGGTGATTAATAATGGTGATCTTATTAAACCCTAGGTCATGGAGACTTTACCCACTTACTGCTTAATGGCAATTTATATTCTAGTAGTCCACTGTCCAAGTCTTTACCAAAGGAAGAAAATCGTTATACTAGGTCACCTGCTAGAATAACTTATTCCTTTAAGCGATTGGTAAAGATAGGGCATTAATTGTGATCCTATTGTTCTAGATATATAAATCACTATATTGAGATACATCTCGGCATCTAGCTAACTTGGTCGGTGTCACTAGATCCAGTTAAATGATAGGTCGCATACAAAAGCATGTAAACAAGTATGAATTGATAAACATAAACAAGCAATTCAACGATAAATTAAGCATTTGATATAAACAAACCAAACATTTAAATCTTCGTAATCATGGCTAATACCCAAGGTATTAGTCCTTAATCATCGTAATCAATACAAGAGTAATAATTCAACCAAGGTAAACTAACCGAGTTAAACGAATACTAGAGTATAGTAGATTACAAGGTGTTTCCAATAGAATTAATAGCTCTGCTTGACCTCTTCTGCACTTATTGGCTTTTGAAAATTGACTTTTGTGGTTAAGGTATCAAAAATATGATCAAGCACACCTAAAACTCGTTTTTAGGTCTTCTATTTATAGCGTCTGGAATTTGGTCAATACTGCGTATTGGTTGAAGTCAATACGACGTATCGGAGGTTTCTTGGAGTAGGGACCACGTTTGATATCTTCCAGTATTAGAAATCGAGAAAAGACTCGGTCACTAACAATATATTATAGAGTAGCTCGTAGTGTAATATTTGAAAACTTACCAAGCTAACCGAGTCAACATAAGACACCTTTATGTTGACCGACCATAGGCATGGTATAAATACCCCTCTCCACACCTTGGAGAGGGTTGGTTGTTTCATTTTCCATCAATACATATTTTTCTTCTTTCTCTCTCTAAAGTGTTACAACCCTCTTTTCTCTCTCTAGAGTTTCTTTAGCTTATTTATTAAGTGATTTGATACATCTACAATTGGTATCAGTCTCTATGGGGTGATATCGTGAGTTTGTGTGCGTATATATCTTGTTTAGATTGTCTGTTTTGTTGTCTTTTTGGTTTCGTCACTTGAAAATCAAAGCCTGGATTTTTGTATTTAAAAGTGTTAAAGTTTATGTTTTTAAGCAAGATCTAAGTCTAAGATAAATAGTTGTGCAAGAAAAAATCAAGGTAAAATGTCAAAAGGGTAAGGTTTTTGTGATTTTTATGGAAAAAGTACGTTTTTTTATGCAGGCGAAACATGTTTTGAATCTAGCATAATATGTATGCAAGCGAAACATGTATGCGAAATATGTTTTCATGCGATTTATGACAGGTTGAAGTTCAAGCGATTTATGTCATTTCTTGGAAACGAAACTCTGCTTAATTTTTCTTAGGTTATGCGAAACATGTCAAGAGAAATATGTATGCGATTTATGTCTTCATGCGATTTATGACAGGTTGTTAGTTCAAGCAAAATACGTAATTGTGTAAAACGAAACTCTGTCTAATTTTCACAAACCAAGCAAAACATTACAATGTCATATTTCTTTAGAAACATTACAGTAACATATTCCTTGAGAAACGTTACAGTGACATATTCCTTGAGAAAAATTACAGTGACATATTCATTGAGAAACATTACATTTATCACAAAAATATCTTAGTTTCTACGGGTTGTCTTACTTTGTAAAATCCCGTGAAATACTTGGATTTATCGGTTTTAGTGAAGATTTGTAAAATCCCGTGGAATATCAATCATAATCACCAATAACAACACTCATTAACACAATCCTCCTTTATCACTGTTCGATCAATCTTTAATCATTTCACTTTTCAATCAAAGCAAGATGACCACTTTAGCAGAACACATAATTGTTGCTAGAGCTGAGAACCGTCCTTCAATGCTTGAGAAATCAATGTATGATTCATGGGCAAGTCGTATACGTCTATTCATCAAAGGGAAGAAAGATGGTAGGATGATGCTTGATTCAATCGACAATGGTTCACTGGTCTACCCAACTGTTGAAGAAGATGGGCAGACTTGACCTAAGAAATACTCTGAACTTACTGAGGCACAACAACTTAAAGATGACTGTGATGTTCAAGCAACAAATATCATTCTTCATGGTCTTCCACCTGATATGTATGCACTTGTTAATTATCAAGAGGCAGCTAAGGACATTTGGGATAGAGTCAAGCTACTAATGAAAGGCCTTGAATTGTCATATCAAGAACGTGAATGCAGATTGTACAACTTGTTTGATAAGTTTGCTTATGTTCAGGGTGAAACATTGTATGAGTACTACTAGAGATTTTCTCAGCTGATCAATGACATGCACACTATTAGGATGACAATGTAGCAAGTTCAAGTCAATACCAAGTTCTGAATGCTCTTCTACCGAAATGGAGCAAGTTTATTACTGATGTGAAGTTAGCAAAGAGTTTGTATACCACCAACTATGATCAGTTGTATGCACACGTCAGTCAACATGAACAGAATGCTAATGAAGTACGTATCATACGTGAAAGATATCTTGATCCTCTTGCATTGGTAGCTAACTCTCAAACTCTATACAATCCCTCTCAGTCTCCACAACATTCAGGTTCTTCAATGTATACACCCCCTCAACAATTCACACCAGTTTATGCAGCACCTATTCATCATCAACACCATCACACTCCAGTCAATCCACAAAAACAATTAATTTATTCACAGCCATTCATATCTTCGTTAGTGACACAACAATCTCAAGCTGAATTTCCTCAATTGGATTATGGTCTCGCTGTTTCTACATTTCAGCAATGAAAGGATCTGATTGACTACATCAATAAAGCAATGGAATTCCTATCTGCTGTGGCATCAAGGTTTCCACCTTCAAACAATCAACTCAGAATGACTTCCAATCCTATAAATTAGGAAACCATTCAAGATGGAAGAGTCATAGTTCAACAAGTTCAAGGAAGATAAACTCAGAGTTTTGCTGGCACTGGAAATAGAGGAATTGCTACAACCTCAAAGGGAAACTATGTAGTTGGTCAATCAAACGTTGTGAAGTGTTATAACTGTCTGGGGGAAGGGTACATGACGAAACAGTGCACTCAGCCAAAGAGGCCAAGAAATTCTGCGTGGTTCAAAGAGAAGTTAATGTTAGCCGAAGCACAAGAAGTTGTCAAATATTGGATGAAGAGCAACTTGCATTCATAGCAGACCCTAGAATAGCAGAAGTTCAAGTTTCTCAGCAGATAATCCCTCGGAATTCATCCTTCCAAACTAAGGATTTAAATGCCTATGACTCAGATTGTGATGATATATCCTCGGCTAAAGCGGTTTTGGTGGCAAATCTTTCAAGCTGTGATTTAGATGTCCTCTCTGAGGTACCATACTCTTATACTTATCTGAATGATATGATTAATCAGGATGTGCAAGAGATTCCGTATTCTGAACAAACACATGTTAACGATTTTCCAGATAATGAAATAACCATGGATAGCAATATCATTCCTTACTCTTAATATCCGCAAGAATCACAAGATGCAGGTATTCAGGATACTAATTCTTCTGCTCCAAATGATTTATTGGTTCTATCTTTGGCTGAACAAATGACTGATCATGTAGCTAATTTAGATAAGGAAAATCAGACAAATAAAATGGTAAATGAATCTTTAACTGCTGAGCTTGAGAGATACAAAGAACGTGTCGCCATTTTTAAACAAATACTTAATGTAGATTTGAACAAACGTGGAAAATTAATAGATTCTCAAATGGATGAATTAATTTGGAATTGAAATGCAGAGTTTGCGGCTTTTCAGTAGGAGATCGATACACTTAAAGAAACTCTTTCTAATCAGGTCAAAGAAAAAGAATCTTTATCTACAACATTAACTGTTTTTAAAACAGAATGTAAAGAAAAAGAATCTAAATACATGGACAAGGAAATTGTTTTGGAAAATCAAAAAAAAGAACTGGAAAATACTCTTTGTAAGTTGTATCGATCTACGCAAGCAATGCATATGCTAACGAAACCTTAAGTTTTTTACGATAACACTTATAAACAAGCTCTTGGTTATCAAAATCCGTTCCATCTTAAAAAAGCTCAGCGGATTAAACCAACATTATATGATGGTAGTGTTATTGCTAAGGAACATGATGTGATTATTTGTGATTGATGATGAAGAGACATTGATTTTGAAAGAAGATAGTCGATCAAAGATGCTTGATAAACAGAATGATTCAATTTCAATAAAACAAAAAATTAATATTTCTCCAATTGATTATTCAAAGTTGAATAAAATAAAAGAAGATTTTGGTAAACGTTTTGTTACTAAAAAAGAATTGTCTGCAGAACAAGCTTTCTGGTTAAAACATTCAAACTATAATCCTGACACATCTGTTAAGTCACATACACCTGTTAGAATTGAAGCTCCTAGTGAACTTCCTAAGGTAAGTTTGGTAAATGAAAGTCTTAAAAAGCTAAAATATCAACTCGCCAGTTTTGACAAGGTCGTGAAAAAGAGAACCACATCTGATGCTATAACGGCAGGTGCGTGGGGTTTTGAACATACAAAAGCTTGTTTTGTAACTGAAATAATTCCATTTTTAAAAGTTTTTAAAGATACATTTAATGCATTTGATAAAACTCTTTTAGATGAAATTACTGAAGTTCAAACTATTTTTAACCAAATGGAAGCGACTGTTGATTAGTGTTTTGTAGACAAAAACGCTTTTGAAATTCAAATCAAACAACTTAGTATTGATAACGATCAACTCTTGAAACAAATCATGTCTTAAGAAATTGTGCATATTGCTGTGAATTCTGTGGATATTCTTAATGTGAATAAGTCATGTGTGGATGAATGCAATAAGTGTTTGGAACTTGAGACTGAGCTTCTCAAAAAGAAAGATTTGATTAAAAAGCATGTTTACGATAAACTTTTGAAAAGTTATTCAAAACTTAAAAAGTATTTCTTTGGAATTAACAACTCAACTCAATCAAGAAATTTTTCAAAAGGACAATTTTTGTGAAAACCATAATGTTCCTATATTTAATCAATTATTTGAAATAAATGAATTGCAAGCTCAACCACAAGAAAAGGACACGGTCATAAGAAAGTTGAAGGATATGATTAAATATTTGAGTGGAAAAGATAGTGTGAAAAATGTAAAGAAAGACATTGATAAGATTGAAATGATAAACATTGAGTTGGAGCATAGTGTGGCAAAATTACTTTATGAAAATGAAAATTTAAGAAAAGAACGCGAGCATTTGAAATCAATTTACAAACACCACAATTTGACACAATTAGAAAGACATGTGTTCAATCCAAAGAACATTATGCCTCTAAAATTGCTCAAATCAATGCAAAGTCTGTTGAAAATTCGGATTTAAATGATCAACTTCAAGAAAAGGTTTTTGCTATTGCAGCATTGAAAAATGAATTAAGGAAACTTAAAGGGAAAAATGTTGTCGATATCGCTGTTTCAAAACCTATTGCCACTATTGCTCTAGGAATATTCAAGCTAGACATAGAACCTATTTCTCATAGACTTAAGAACAATAGGGATGCACATGAGGTTTATCTTAAGAAGACTATAAAAAATACTGACACCCTTCGTGGACTTGTAAAATGTGCTAGAAATAAAATCCTAGTGAACCTCTATTAAAATCTGCTTCCATGTTTACAAAACACGTTCAAGAATTGTTAGTCTATGTCTCTAAGACATGCCCTAGCTTAACTAAACCTTGTGAGAAATTAGTTGATGTCACACCAAGGAACAAGGACAAGAAAGTTAGGTTCGCCGAACATGTCACATCTTCAAGCAACATTCCTAAGCAGACTGATTCTCTTAGAACCAAAGATTCTAACAAGCATTTTTACAAGAGTAAACACGACTACTAGTGCTAGCAGATCAAAGCCTTCAGGCAATACAAAGAAAAATAGGATCGCGCGACCACCAAGTAGCAATCAAAAGAATAAAGTAGAAGATTACCCTAGGAAAGTTAAATCTAGTTTGAATAAGATGAAATCTGCTTTTGAACCTATTAGTAGTACACATGTTAAGCATTCTATGAGAAATGCTAAGTTTGAATCTATTTGTGTTATATGTAACAAATTTTTGTTTGATGCTAATCATGATATGTGTGTTATTGATTATGTGAATGATGTGAATGTGTGTTTTAAATCTAAATCTAATAGAAACAAAAAGAGAAAAGTATGGAAACCTACGAGCAAGGTGTTCAATGAAATTGGATATAGTTGTAAACCTACAGGTAGGACCTTCACTATAGACGGAATAAGTGCCTTTTAATTAGGTTCACCTCCACTAAAGTAGTGCCTACTAAGGAAACCACTAACAAATTAGTTCTTCCACCAACTCAAGGAATCATAGTTTACAGTAGAAGACCCAAAGCACCAAAATTAGTAGGATCGAGTAGTAAATATAAGATCACGGAATCTAGAATCTTTAACTCCTCGGGCCCCACTCAATCTGGGGGATCTACTGTTTCCGGTGTTCCATCTTCTTTTCTTAACGATTGTAGGTTGTCCATATTGTTCTGTGGTATTTGGACTCTGGATGCTCCAAGTATATGACCAGAAATAGGTCTCAACTCATCAACTTTGTCAGTAAATTTTTGGGTACTGTTAGATTTGAGAATGATCATATTGCTAATATAATGGGTTATGGAGACTATCAAATGGGAAACGTCACAATATCTCGGGTTTACTATGTTGAAAGGTTAGTACACAACTTATTCTCTGTAGGATAATTTTGTGATTCCGATCTTGAAGTAGCTTTTCGCAAACACACCTGCTTCATGCGTGACTTAGAAGGTGTTGATCTACTCAAGGGATCAAGGGGTTCAAACTTATACACTTTATCTATGGAAAATTTGTTGCTATCCTCTCCTATATGTCTCTTGTCTAAGGCCTTAAATACCAAGTCTTGGTTGTGGCATCAAAGATTGTCTCATTTAAACTTTGATTATATCACTTCTCTTGCCAAACAAGGTCTCGTCCAAGGACTTTGGAAACTAAAGTATCAGAAGGATCACTTATGCTCTGCCTGTGCTCTTGGTAAAAGCAAGAAACACTCCCATAAACCCAAAGCTGAAGACTTCATTTAAGAAAAACTCTATCTGTTGCATATAGATTTTTACAGGCCAATGAGGATTCAAAGTATCAATGGGAGAAAATATTGGTTATCGTTGATGATTATTCTCGGTTGACATGGGTGAATTTATACGATCAAAGGATGAAGTTCCAGAGTTCGTGATTAAATTTCTTAAAATGATTCAAGTTCGTCTGAATGCAACCGTTTGTAGCATAAGGACTGATAATGGCACATAATTTGTCAATCAGACACTGAGAGCTTATTATGAAAAAGTCAAAATCTCACATCAAACATCCATTGCTCGCACTTCACAACAAAATGGCATTTTCAAAAGACGAAACCATACTTTAGTGGAAACTGCTCGCACCATGTTGATCTTTTCAAAAGCTCCGTTATTTCTTTGGGCAGAAGCAGTCATGACAGCTTGCTATACTCAAAACTGATCATTAATCCGAAAACATCACAAAAAACACCGTATGAACTTCTCCATGATATAAAATTTGACTTATCTTATCTTCATGTCTTTGGTTCTCTTTGCTATCCCACTAATGCCGGTGAAGATCTTGGTAAGCTAAAACTAAGGTGATATAGGAATCTTTGTTGGTTACGCTCCTGCAAAGAAAGCATTTTGAATCTACAACAAATGGACCCGTTTAATCATTGAAACTATTCATGTTGATTTTAATGAGTTGACAACAATAGCTTCTAAATAATTCAGTTCAGGACCCGGGCCTAAACTTATGACTCCTGGAACAATCAGTCCAGGACTTGTGCAAAACATTCCTTCTCCAACACCATATGTCCCACCAACAAAGAACGATTGGGAAACATTGTTTCATCCAATGTTTGATGAGTACCTTAACCCTCAACCATGTGTTGGTCTTCAAGTTCCTGTCATTATTGCTCTGGAACCTATTGTTTTAATCGGTACACCTTTCTCAACTACAATTGATCAATATGCACCATCTACAAGTACCCTACAAATAAATCAAGAAACACCATCACCAGTCATTCCTCTTAGTGTTGAAGAAGTTGATCATGATATTGAAGTTGCACACATGGATAATAATCCCTATGTTGATTTTCTAATTCCAGAACTAAGTTCTAAAGAATCCTCTTCTCAGGTTGTTATTCTAAACAATGTGCACTCAGTCAACCAACCACCCGAATACATCAACAAATGGACCAAAGATCACTCAATTGATAATGTAATTGGTGATCCTTCTAGAGTAGTCTCCACTAGACAACAACTATAAGAAGAAGCCATATTCTGTTATTTTGATGCTTTCCTTTCTTTCATTGAACCCAAGAGTTATAAAGAAGCATTGACAGAATCCTGTTGGATTGAAGCCATGCAAGAAGAACTCAATGAGTTTGAATGTCTTGAAGTTTGGGAGCTGGTACCTCGTCTGGATCGTGTTAAGATTATTACCTTGAAGTGGATATACAAGGTAAAATTAGACGAACTGGGAGGTGTGTTAAAAAACAAGGCTCGGTTGGTAGCAAGGGGATATCGTCAAGAAGAAGGGATAGACTTTGAGGAATCTTTCGCTCCTGTTACTCAACTTGAGGCCATTCGTATCTTTATTTTATTCGCTACTCATATGAACATGATCATCTATCAAATAGATGTGAAGACCACGTTCTTGAATGGCATACTACATGAGGAGGTCTTTGTTAGTCAACCGAACGGGTTTGTAGATCCATAGAATCCCAACCATGTGTATAAGCTTAAGAAAGCCCTTTACGGTTTGAAACAAGCTCCATGGGCTTCGTATGCTTTGCTCTCATCATTTCTACTCTCCCAGAAGTTCTCAAAAGGCACCGTTGATCCTACATTATTCATCAGGATAGAAGGCAAAGACATATTACTGGCACAAATTTATGTCGATGATATTATTTTTGCCTCCACTAAACCTGATCTTTGTGAATCATTTTCTAAAATCACGTGTTCAAAATTTAAGATGTCGATGATGGGCAAACTATCATTCTTTCTAGGACCATAAATTTTTCAAAGTCCCAGAGGCATCTTTTCAAACCAATCCAAATATGCTCTTGAATTACTTAAAAAGTATGGTATGGAAACATGTGACTCAGTGGATACTCCAATGGTGGAGAAATCCAAACTGGATGAAGATCCACAAGGGAAAGCCGTTGATCCTATACGTTATCGTGAAATGATTGGCACCCTTATGTATCTCACATCCAAAAGATCAGACCTTGTATTTGTTGTGTGCATGTGTGCTCGGTATCAGGTAAAGCCTATCAAAAAGCACTTACATGCGGTTAAGTGAATCTTTTGATACCTAGGAGGAACCATAAATATAGGTCTGTGGTATTTGAAGGATTCTTGCATTGCTCTAACAGCTTTTGTAAATGCTAACCATACGGGTTGCCAAGATACCAGAAAAATTACGTCTGAAAGTATGCAGCTATTAGGTGATAGATTGGTGAGCTGGTCGTCAAAGAAACAAAAGTGCACTGCCATATCCAGTACAGAAGCTGAATACATTGCCTTATCAGGATGTTGTGCTCAAATACTTTGGATGAGATCACAATTAACTGACTATCGCATTGGGTTCAACAAGATACCTCTGTACTGCGATAACAAAAGTGTCATTGCTTTATGCTGCAACAACGTTCAACACTCCTGATCCAAGCATATTGACATCAGACATCACTTTATCAAGGAGCAAGTGAAGAACGGGGTGGTTGAGTTGTATTATGTCAGATGAGAGTATCAGCTGGCAGACATTTTCACCAAGCGTTTAGCACGAGAACGACTTGAATTTCTCATCAACAAGCTTGGTATGAGAAGTATGTCCCCTGAGACTCTGAAAAAGCTGGCAGACGAATAGGAAGAGTAATGGTGGTAAAATCTTCACATATCCTCCGTATCATATGTATATAAGAAAATCAGAAAACCTAAAAAGATTTTTCATTTTATATAAACTTTTCAAAAATAAAATACAAAAATATAAAATCATAAAAAGAAAATACAAAATTAAAAAATTAGAAAATATAAAAATATGGTGTACATGACATGTCTTCTGAAAATCGATAACATTTACGACCTTAGAAATGTCATTTATTAATGATACGAGGTTGTAAATGAAGTTCGAGCAGAAGTTCAAAATGTTTTAAAACATGTCAAAGGGTTGCTATTATTTCAGATAGCAACCCGGTCTTCAACTTAAAGGCAAGTATTTTGCCAAAAAGAAAACTTGACCTTATAACGGGAAATTTATTTTTCTCGGGTTGAATTACTTGATATTCATACAAAGGCTTGTGTTTACTTTGTAACACAACCCGTGCTTTCTAATCAAATAGGTGTACGTGCCAGCGCATTTATTTATGTAAAACGAGAGAAAAAAAATTTGGTGTTGTGTTTAAAAAATAATTAAACATATCAGTTTCGCATCAGAAAATATTTTAAAATAATTTTTTATCACTCAAACAATGTCTACAACTCTTTAAATAAAAAACGGGACATTATTTGAGAGGGAGAAATAGTCAAATTCTTTCAAAAATGATCTTTCTAAAAGTCATCTCGGAATAAAAGAAAAAATGTTTTAACTATAACGGATCATCAATTAAAGGGGAGTTAATATCAATTTTAACTCAAATGGGCATAAGATGTTATTTGTTTAATATTTTAGGAACTAAACGGCAAGAACTAGGACTTAAGATCTAAGTTTACAACTTTAGGGACTTAATATGCCATTTCTATAACTAGTTTAGACTCAGTTATAAGTTTAAAATGAAAATAGAAAAGGATATAAACAACATGGGCCATTTCTGCCATTTTTTGAAACTTGGCCGGTTAGCTATACTCATTCCAAACGAAACATAACAATTACATGTTCAAAAAACAAACACCCCCAAATACTCTCGTCATATTTCGCTCGCTTCAAACTCAAAAAATCAAAACTCGTTTTCAAGACTTAAGGTACATTCCTATACATTGAATAATCCTTTAGCCTGTCTTTGGTAAAAGGAATTGGATTAAAACTCCTTTTTGCACTCAAAAATCAATAGAAATTGATTTAGGGTTCATAAGTAAAAAAGTTAAGATTTTGTCTAATTAGTTGAGGGGTTTTGCTCATCAGGGTGCGTCTAAGGCTTGTGTAAAGCAGTTTTTGATATCTCAAACATATGAGTGACTTATGATGATTTTTGTGTTCATGAATGTTGCAAAACATGTGTTAGTGTTTGAATAGTTATGGGTTTGCGTTTAGTAGCATCAAATAAGCCTCCTTATGCTATTGTATCACATTTATGCTTCCTTTGATCTCTTTTGCTTGGAAAAGTTGGTTCTTAGGTGCGTTAGTTTGAAAATGGTTATGAGTTTGCTTGTTTGAAATGTTTTTTGTGGTTTCGTGGTATGTTTAGATTCCCTTTAGTCCTGCTTGGTGCCTCCTAGCTATCCCTTATTTCATTTGAAGAGTGTTTCTCCATTACATATGCTCAAAAAATGAGTAAAGATACTCGAATGTTGTTGTATCTATGTGGTAATTGATTCTGTAAGTTTCTTGATTGATTTGTGGTGATTATTTGAAATTCTTATAGGTTTTTATTTGGTAAAACCGAAGTTAAGTAATTTTTGGCATGCAAAATATGTTAAGTATGAATTAAGCAAAATATGTAACTAATGAACTGTGTGAAATATGTTTATTTCATGCGAAATATGTTTATGTGTTATCAAGCGAAACATGTTAGGTTCTGTGTGAAACATGGTTGCGCTGTCTGTGCGAAACATGTTCATGTTTGGCATGCAAAACATGATTGATCTATGCGAAACATGACATGTCACATTCCAAGCAAAATATGTCAAAATATAAAAGGAACTCTGCCCAAATTATTCTAAAATTTGTGTAATACTGGCTTATTATGTCTTATTTCATCTATGTTTCAATTGAATGTGTATTATTTGCCCTCTGTCTGAATGTGTGTCCTAAGTTCTCTTGGAATTATCTTGTTAACTTCATCATTTGACTTTGACTATTGAACTTAGTTGACTGTATTCTTAGAGTGTATTAATACGAACATGTTTGCATGAAACCTAAACATATCATATTTCTAAATCAATCATATTATCAAGGATAACCAAATTAATTAGTAAAATATATCGGTTGTATATATAAACTGTATTGGTTAATTCTTAAGCAGAATCATGAATCTACAAGAAACTCAACAAGTTGTTACTCGTGATGAGAAATGGGTTCCATCTACAGAAAGAGTCAAGATAAGCTCTACGAATGTTAGACTAGAAACTACTGTGCAACAGAAGGAAGAAACATTTCAAGTTGTCATTGATGAAATCAAGAATTCCACGTGCTTCAAGGCATTCACTATCACTATAGAAGTCCCTTAAATCTTTATGCAGCAGTTCTGGTACACTATAAAGAAGGTCAATGAATCAGATTCTTATGAATTCCTTTTGGCTAACAAGAAGTGCATTGTTGATGCTGAAGTCTTTAGAAAGATTTTGGATATTTGTCCAAGAGTTAAAGGTGAAGAATTCACTGAGGTACAAGATAATGATGCTACCTTCACCTTCCTCATTGACCTTGGCTATAAAGGTCCACTACACAAGTATACCAACATGTATATGGATCACATGCATTAGTCATGTAGAACTCTGACAACCATTATCAATAAGTGTCTCTCCGGGAATACTACAAGCAATGACAGACTTAGAAAATCCAGAATTAACATAATGTGAGGCATGTTCTATAGAAAAATATGGACAATCTGAGCTGATTTAGGAAGACTTTGCTTTCCACATTGATCACAGAAAGGAGAGGAAATCAAGACGTGAAACTATGCCATTCTCCTGATTCACCAAAGTTATCATCAATCACTTCCTCTCACAACACAAGTCTCTCTCCAACCTCAAATATCAACACTATCATACAATCAAGGATGATGGTATCGTAAGCAGGCTCAAGTTTGTCAGAATTGGAGAACACTATTAGGAATATGGATTACCTATTCCTGGTATGATGCTGAATGATAAGAACAAGCAGTCAGAGTCTTACCAGATGTTCATTAAGTATTCCACTAGTCAAATCCCCCCCAAGAAGAGTAGAGGCAAAGGTTCACAAGGAAATAAGAATGTTGATGTCTCTCAGGAATCAGTTGATGTATTTGAAGAGTCTGAACCTGAACCTGCTAACAAAAAGACTAGTAGTAGAAGTACTAGGAGTGTAGTCATTCAAGACCCTCCAAGTGCTCCAAAGCCAAAACCAGCCGCTTCAAAGCTTAAGCTCAAGGGTGTCCAATCTTTAACTCATGAAGAATAAGAAGCTGCAGATACTATGTAAGCTCTCAAAGAAAGCAAGAAAACCAGCAAAAGAAAACCAGGTACTGGAGGCTCAAATGAAGGAACTGGTAGGGTACCAAGGGTTCCAGATGAGTCCATAGTCGTCTCTACTACCTCACATGAAGGAACTGGTACTAAACTAGGGGTTCCTGATGAGGAAAAGGTTATCTCTAAAGCGAATGTAATTCTTGAATAAGGGTCAAAGAATGAAAGTGAACACTCTGATGATTCTTAACTCATTTTGATGTCAAAGAGAAGAAGGATAAAGATGGTGATGCTGATGACGAAGGCGATGATCATATCAGTGACATTCAAGATACATATGATAAATATGCTAAAACTGAATCAGATGTAAATGAAATCTAGAAGTATGAGACTCATGTGCGTAAAGATGTGAATGTAGAGATGGAAGAAGCTGAAACTATTAAGCGTGAGAATAAAGAAAATGATGAAATGACTGATGCAGCCAAAGCTGGTGTTGAAAAGACTACAGAAGAAAAGGGTGATGCTAAATTAGCTGGGAATGTTATGACCTTTGACTATCAAGTCAAAGTGTCAACTGAATTCTCTCTGCCATCCTCCAATTTATCCGCTTCATCTGGATTTGGTACTCAATTCCTTAACTTATCTTCTGATATTTCTTTAACTGGTGTACTAAAGGATTCTGCAGAAACAGATGTTAGCTCTATTGATAGATATACATATCCAACAAGAAACTCCCCAGATCCAGTCTCCATCAATACAGAAGGTTCCCGTATCAGTGATTCAAGAGACTACCCATCTTCCACCTATACTTGAAATTCTCACTGAAACTTTGGTTTTCACAGCTATCTCACCACCTCATGTTACACCCACCATCTCAATTTTGCAACAAACAACAACACCAATCCCTGCATAACCAATCACAACCTAATCCCTAACCATCAGCACTGTTGTCCCTGAATCCGATGCACTCATCGCTGTTCAGCTAAGAGTTGCAAAAATGGAAAAGGATGTGTCTGAGCTAAAGAAAATTAATCTCTCTGCTGAATCCCTTGCTACTCTCAAGTCCTAAGTTCCAACAATTGTTGATAATTATCTTGGATCCAAACTTGATGATGCTCTTCAAAAGACTCTGCAAAAACACTATGTGTAGCCAGCTCCTAAGTCTAGCAAGATTCAAAAACCAGCAATTGATCTTGAACAAGAATCTAAGAAGAGTGCTTCATAGATTCACAAGATCAAAAGGGAACAAGCTGAGAAGCAAAAGATGCCAAAGTATATAATTAAGTCCACTCACAAGGCGACACTAAAATAGTATGATCTGAAAAGCACTCTCTACCAAACCATGCACAAAAACAAGTATTTCAACAGAAATCCTGCTAATCATGCATTATACCATGCTCTCATGGAAGCTTTGATAGAGGATGAAAATGTCATAGATAAGGGAGTTGCTGATACAGTAAAGAACCACAAAAGACAGCGTGATAATGATGACGATGATGATGATAAAGACCCTCCAGCTAGACCAAACCAGGGTAAGAAGACAAAGAGGAGAATAACCAAAGAGTAAAAGTCTTCCAAGAAACCATCCACCACCAAGGAACCCCCTAAAGGTAAAGCTCCATCAAAAGGTTCTAAAACTGGTAAGTCTGCATCTGCAAAGGAACCAGTTGAAGAACCAATTGCTAAGGTGGTAATGGATGATGCATTCAACACTATGGATGAAGATGTGGTTCGTGATGATGATCAACCACAAGACACTTCAGAACCCAAGACAAACAAGACTCCGAACCAAAGATTGGTTCAAGCAACCTCCAAGGCCTCCTACTCCTGATCCTGAATGGAACAAGCATCAAGTTATACTTGATCAAATTGAACAGCCTCGGTTCAACGAAATGGTCTTTTCTATAAATGATCCTCTCATATTCAATGATATAATGGCCACTTCGACTGACTTCTCCAAGTATGTGTTGAATCGACTTAAGATAGACAATCTTACTCAATATCTCTTGTTAGGACCTACCTATAATCTGTTAAAAGGCACATGCACTAGCAGCATCGCACTTGAGTACAACTTCCAAGAGTGTTTCAATGCATTGACAGACAAACTTGATCGAAACAATCCAGAATGAGATCGTTACCCCTTTGACTTGTCCAAACCTCTTACCCTGCAAGGTCGCCCAAGCCATCTAACCGTTGTCGTTGATTATTTCTTCAAAAATGATCTGGGGTATCTAAAAACCTCTAATTCGAAGAAAACATACACAATATCTATCACGAAGACAAAAGCAGCTCGGTATGAGATTGTGGGAATTGAAGACATGACCCCTACGCTTTGGAGTACTATCAAGCATGCGTGTGACAAAGATGCTGAAAAGGGGGTCAAGAATTAGGGTGAAAGGCGTAAGCTTTGGTACATATCTCAAATGAACAAATTTTCCAAGCATAATGTCTATTCCACTCGGAAAATTCTTGGTGTAAAGAGTGTTAATGTCAAGAAACTGCATGGATATGGTCACTTAGAAGAAGTTGTGGTGAAAAGAGCTGATCGTCAGCTATACAAGTTTAAAGAAGGTGACTTTGTGGATCTACACTTGAATGACATTGAAGACATGCTGCTTCTTGATGTTCAACACAAGCTATTCCATCTCAATGAAAGTGACATTGTTGACTTTATTGTGGCTCTTCGTATGTTCACAAGAAGTCTTATCATCAAACGTCGAGTCAGGGATTTACAGCTTAGAGTAGAGAGTTACCAGAATAAACTTATCATCACTGTACCTAAACAAACCTTTCTAGAAATAGAATTCAAAGAACTATACACTTCATCATACAAACCACCAGGGGTAATCTATGAAGACTTGACTAAACAAAAATGAGTGATACGGGCTGATGAGCTGTACAAGTTCTTAGACGGGACACTCAAGAAAGTTCGAGATGAGCTTCATCATAGAATACTCGATTTTTGTTTGGGATACAACGACGAGATGTCAAAGAGAAAGTGGACGGACATAGATAAAAAGAGAACAGAGCTTATGGTCGAGTTGATTGATAAGCAGATGCGTGAAAGGCGAATCATCAGAAACCTAGAGCGATTGGTTGGTGCTCGGGTACTCGAGATGGACTACAAACTGATGACGTGTATCGTATAATCGTCAGGTCCAATCTCAAATCTTATCTTGTGAATAATGTGAATATGTAGTATAAACTTATAATAATAGACAAGTATAAATAGTGTTTGAGTATGAATTTTCTAGATTTTTTCAATAAATTCAAAAAAATTCAAATTAACGAACTCAACACTATATACATAATACCCTCATAAATTGCTTACATAATCAACTTAGTGTCACTTTGATCATCGAGATCGGCGTATCAAAAAAGGATGAATCACTCATGTTTTTTTGGTAGAGAGTATGTGTTTTGGTAAAGAAAGTTGTGTAAAAAGTGGTGAAAATGAGAATATCTTATCTTAACTACATATAACGCATAATTGCCTTCTATATTTAGTAATATTGAATTTTTAACTTACACATGTTTATGCATAAATGTACAACCCATACAAATATTATTAGAACTTGACAATTAAAACATAATTAATACTCCTATTAAAACACCCATTACTTAAATATTTAAAAATGAAAATAATTAATACATAATTAATAAATTATTAATACACCCCATTATTTAAAAATACAATTATATATTCACATTGTACGACAATTAAAAACATATATATACAAAAGCATACATATGATGTCTCCCTAAGATGATGGTGCATATAGTTTTGAAAACCAGACCGGACCGGACAAACGGGTTCAACCGGGAACCAGAGTCACCATCGGTTCGGCTAGCCAATAAAAGCCTATCGAAGACGAACCGGAGAGGACCGATCGGAACCGATAAAAATGGTTGAACCGGGTCTCACATGGATCAAATTCTTTTTATTTATCTGGTTAATCGTCACATGGTACCCGCTGCCGCAACACGCGAGTACCCTGCTAATATTAATAGTGTTTAAAAAGATAATTTTGAAAAAATTGAAAATATAACCTACCAAAACGGTACATATATTTATGGGGGAATGAAATATCCTTGAGAAAACGGGTAATAACGTCGATATCCTTGCATATTTTATAATTACAAATTTAAAAAAATACTCATATATATCCAAATAAATTTTTTAATCTTTTTTAATTAGTCATAATATATAAAATTATTATTTAAATCTTAAATTACGTGATGTATTACATTTTTACCCTTATATTTTAATCATCATCTTCTCAAGTTCTAAACATTCAAAAGCTACAACCTGTAATCAAACTGATAGTTGATTGTCTTTTTTACAAAACAAGAAAACTTTAACTTTGTCATTTTACTATATACTATCATTAGTTGAATTATATTATTGTTAGTACAAAATATCTGACGGGTTAAAGAGGTGGATCTGAGTGACTATTGGGCCGGGCCTAAGGGTGAGATCTTGTACTAAATCAAGTAGTGAGATGATTTCCTGCACAATGGAAAGTAAAGCGTTAGTCTTATCGTGGGGACGAACCCCATGATTGGACTCCGGCGTGAGAGTAAGTAAACATGTTTGTCAGATAATGTCAGAGTATGTGTTTGTAAAATATGTTCAGAAAATCATACCTTGTGGGATGTCAGAGTACCCTTTTTTATAGGTGAGCCAAATATTATGTTTTTCTAATATTTCGCTCATTTCTGTTAGTGAGCCGAAGTGGGACCCTTGTCGGGCAAGGATCCGCTTATAATCGTATCTTGCAGACTTAGGCTTGTCTAGCAGACTTCCGCTTGTCTTGCGGAAGCGTCCTATGGAAGCTTTTTGTCCGTCTTGCTATCTCCGGACCGTAGCCAGTTGGTCTGGGCTTAGTTTTGGTCCATTGTGTTTTGCGATTCTTTGTTGGGCTTGGGCCCATGTATAACTTATATGGTCTAGGCCTGGAGGCTTGTTACACACGTTATACGTCATCAAGTCCCCCCGGTCTAGTATGTCTATTGCGTGCGATTTTATTGCGTGCCGTAGATATTACTAGACTCAGGTTCTGGTACTTCTTATATCCTTGCGTCCTCCGTGCTTACCTTTCTGTGACGCTCCGTTGCCCTTGTTAGGTGGGACGTGGGTGACGTGGTTTCTTCGTGGCATTTCACTTTCTGACTGATTTGACTGGTTAGTCCAACTACTTAACTATCATCACTATCTTTTACTTCCCATCTTGACCGTTGACTCGGAGATGATGGCCACGTGGAAGCATCTGAAGAGATCTTGCATTTACTATACCGAGAGTATAAATACTTGGTGTGGTTTTCACTATTTTCTTTTTCATCTTCTCGAGCTATAATTGTTAAAAAATTCTTTGAGCTCTTCCAATCTGTATCTTTTGTGTCCTACTTCGAAGAACTTTAGGATCTCGGGTTAGGCCTTAATTCTTGTTTACTTTTTATCATGAGCAGTGTTACAGATATAAAGTCAGTTCTTACTCTAAAAGCTCTATTTTTTTTTTGCGAAACGTTCCATATTCTTGATGAGGTTCATCCACAGTTACCCAGCCCTAACCAAACAATTCTTGAAATGCCTACTGGCAAAATAGGTGTATATACTAGATTCTTCGAGTATGCCAATTTTCGATTACCACTTTCCACTTTCCTTGTTGACGTTCTCAGACACTATCGTATCCATATATCCCAACTATCCATTATCGGTGCGGCCAAAGTGTCTCATTTTGAGATCTTTTGCCATGTTCATGGCTTTGAGCCAACGGTTAGGTTATTCTGTTGTTTTTATGTGAACTCGAAAAACAAAGGCTGGATGTCGTTCAGTAAGCGCCAGGGAAGTGACGCCGTTTGTTACACCAAACCCTTAGACTCATTAAAAAGCTGGAACGATCATTTCTTTTGGGTCGATGCTTTTGCTTGTCCTGCCTCCTTTTCGTAGAATACAAACAAAAGTGTGTCGAAGGACCCTTTTCCAAAGTCTTTTGATTTTAACACGGAACATTATGCTACCCTTGTTGCATATTCGGCTCCGTTCCATAAGTATCCGGAACCTTTCCTTTTCTTAATAGGAATTAGTCGTAACTATACCTTGGATGAAGATACTTATCCCCAGTTTCTGCGTGAAAATGACGAGGGTGGGTGCTTATTATTATGTCTTACTTGTGTTTTGCCTTTTGATCATTTTTGCTGACCGTCTTATTCTTTTCTCTTTTTGTATAGAAATAGATTTGCTCTCCTTTATCCAAACCGCCGATCCTACAAAGGTGAGGGTTGGTGAGAGGCAGCGTGCTGAAGGTGAACCAAAGTTGTTGCATACTACTGTGGGACGTGTTGTTCCACTGCTACCCATTGCTCCTGCTCGTGCTGGAAGCGAGTTGGATGCAAGTGTTGACAAGCTATTTGATGAAGGTGGTAGTGGTAACCTAGCGGAGCAGGGTGATTCTGCGAGTGGTGGGCATGGTGTTGGTATTCAGCGAGTTAGTGAAGCTGCGGAGACTGTTGTTGAAGACGCATCTCCTGTGCAACCAAGGCGTCAAAGAAAAATAAAAACCATTGTTTCTGATGCTGATGAACCTTTACATCCTCCTAAAAAGTTAAGGGAGGATCACGAAACTCCAACCACGGCTTGCGGGAAGTCTAGGTCTGCAGTTCAGCGACTACTTATTAGGGTCGTACAGAATGCTGAGGTCAGGGATGAGCCTATTCCAACCTTGCCCTTTGTCACGTCCTCTGTATCTACCATACTGGAGCGTGAAGATAAAGGTCATATTGACTCAGCAACCGGACTTAACCTTTGAACCATCGATGCTCTGCAAAGGTTCGTTATTTCTTCAGATTCTTCTCATCATTCCGATGCTAATATTGAGGAAGCTGAAGTTGATTCTTTTGCCAGGCCTTCTGTTCCGTTGATGACAGCGGCCACTACCGTTACTTCCACAGTTGATCCTGCTACAACTGTTAAAGAAAAATTTGTTGAGTCTTCTGTTTTTAGTGGTAATTCTTCTGGTGGTGGGGCTGATCACATCGTAGGTGGCTTTTCTGACCTTACTAGCAGTGACTTCATTGTCGGTGGTGTCCGCACTGTCGTTAGCCCTCACACGGATCTTCAGAAAGTATATGTACCCCAATGGAGCGTAACCAATAGTTCTTGCCTAGATGACGGTCATACTTGTCGCAAAATGATGGATGAATTTGCTCCTCCTAAGTTCTTTGCGTCAATCCGTGGTATGGAACATGACCACCTTTTTCACGGAGTTCAATGTAGGGGCTGCTCGCCAAATGTCTCTCAGTGCTGAGGTGAGGATGCGTGCTGAGTACAACATTATAGAGAGAAGTAGATTGAATTCTGTTGTGGAGGAGAAAAATTTGTTGCTAAAGGCCTGGGATGGAGACTTCCTCTGTTGGTGTTTTTGTTGCTTGTGAAGGAGAAAAATTTGTTGCTTGTGAAGGAGGCAAAAAGCTGCAGAGGCCATCCGTCTCTGTGCCGAAGCCTCTAAGTTCGAAGGTGGTATGGAACATGACCACCTTTTTCACGGAGTTCAATGTAGGGGCTGCTCGCCAAATGTCTCTCAGTGCTGAGGTGAGGATGTGTGCTGAGTACAACATTATAAAGAGAAGTAGATTGAATTCTGTTGTGGAGGAGAAAAATTTGTTGCTGAAGGCCTGGGATGGAGACTTCCTCTGCTGGTGTTTTTGTTGCTTGTGAAGGAGAAAAATTTGTTGCTTGTGAAGGAGGCAAAAGCCGCAGAGGCCATCCGTCTCTGTGCCGAAGCCTCTAAGTTCGAAGTTGTTGAGAAATCTCTTCGAGATGAAGTGAAGGTTCTGGAAGAGCAAAATGCCGCTTTAGAACAAAAGAATGGTGATTTAGGTGTGAAAGTGGCTGATCTTGCTGCTTCGTTTAAGGTTAGGGAGCAAGAAGTTGCTGACTTAGATGCTCAGGTTACCTTTGCTAAGTCTCAGGGTGACAATCTTGCGGATCGGGTATGTACCTGTATGCTTAAGTTCTCTCATCTTCTTTTTTTCTTTTTATTCTTAAAAATTGCTTCTTTATAATTACAGGTGCATGAACTAGAGACTTCCTCTATTGGGCTTCAGGAGAAAGTTACTGCGTATGAGAATTTCATTGACCAGCTTGAGAAGTTTCAAGATGAAAAGATGAGGGAAGTGAATGAGAAGTTTGATAAGCTATGTGCTGATTTTGTTGAGATGGCCCTTCATCTTGAGGAAAAATTCTATTCGCATCTCTTGACTACCATTTCTGGGCGTCAGTGGCTACTTACCCACGGCATGAAACTTGCCAAAACTAAATGTTTGAACTCTACTGAGTATCTCTCTACGCTTGGAGAGGCGATTGGTAAGGCAGTCGAGAAAGGTATGTAGGAAGGACTATCTGCCGGAATTACCCATGATGTAGAGGGTAGAAAGTTGACCGCTGTTGCTGCGTATAACCTATCTGCGGAAGCTGATTATCTATCTGCCTTGCAACGCCTTTAGAGTGTCAGTTTTTCCTTAATTGCAAAGTTAAAATCCAACAAAGATGCCAGCGTTGACACGATAATGAACCTTCTTTGTTTGGAGGACACTCTTGCTGAAAGATTAGGTTTGACTGAGTCGCAGCCTCATGTTAATCAGCTGATGGTTCCTATCCATCATTCTCCGGACCAACGTGTTATTGGGGCTTCTGCTTTATCACTTTCATTAGATGTTTCCAAATCCCGGGTCTAGAAGATCAAAGAAAATATTGCCAATCATGTATCCGCTCTTCGTGGTGTCTTTGTTCCTTTATCTGAGCCCTTATCCGCTGCGGCTTTGGAAGGTACGGAAGGTACTTCCGGTGCTGCTCCTGATACCACCACGGCCCTATCTGTGACTTTTGTTTCTGTAAGCACTATTCCGCCCATTTCTACAGAAGATTATGAGGTTGCACATGCGGATGGTCAAGAGAGTGCAGGTGCGGATGGTCAAGCTGTAGTTCATGAGAATGTTAACCCTTTTCCTAATATTGATGACGCGGAGTTGAATGTTCCGGAATGACTCTTCCCTTTGCTCATGTTGCTTTGCTAAGGTAGTTTGCCGGTGTTTTTGTTGCGGCTTTTCGTATGTGCACCATATTTCTAACAGTTGTCTGTTATGTACCGCGGTCATGTGTGACCTTTTTGAATGCGGTCAATTGTACTTGTACATTTTTGATGTTTTAGTGTCTGATTATGCCTTTGCTATCGTTTCAATATTATGATATGTTTATTCCAATAGTCTGTTTGAATATTTTTGGGTTATTCTTTCTATACTAGGTTTGCAATACCTCTTATGTATACTTGAGTTAATTTTGAGGTTAGTCACCCTTTTGTTATACGGAATAATGTTTGATTGGGTCATGCCCTATTGCGTGCGCGTTTTAATCACATAAAAAAAGATAATTTTACAGAATAAAAAATAAGGAATTTTACGAAAAATTTGTGAAGGTAGCTAGGCTTCACTTTTGATTGAAATTTCAAAAGACATTACAATGCATAAAATAACATAGATTGAAGTGCATTACCCCCACTGCAGAGTCCGCATGGGTGCGTTGCTGTAACAACCCGAGTTTCACGACGTGTATGACGATCGCGAGTTCGACGTCATAATTATTATTTTATAAATTCGTGTGAGCGAACGTTGACAATTAAATTTTTATTTGTCGTAAATAATTATTTTCGTATTTTATTATGGACGAAAATTTAAAATATTTATTTTTGACGTTTTACGAGTCGACATTTGACCGTGCGGCCGTTTAGCATTTTGGGCATCATAAATATTATGACGTGCCCAGACTCATTTCATTTTTGTAAAAATTAATATTTTTATCGGACTTCGTCGTTTTGTTCCTTGTCTTGAGCCGGATTCATGTTTTAAAGTGTACACATTTTATTAAATGTTAAAAATTAAAATAAAACGTGACGGAAATAAAACTAGTCACGGAAGTATAATCCCGAGCTTCAGGTCGTTTACTTAACGAAATAATTAACTTGTACTAAAAATAGGAGGACTAAAATGAAGGAGGGACTAAAAGTGTCAAATGGATAAACCTATTTTCTATAAATAGCCACACATACACACCTTATATTTCTTTTAGAAAAAAAAACTTTGTCCTCCTTGGTTCTCTTTCTCCTCCACGCCGGCCACCACACTAACACCACCACCACACTTTCATTTTCGACATGCAAAACGATCTACCTATATATTATTAATCCTTGTATCGAGGCCTACGTTTCCCACTATTAAAAACCCACATGCACTAAGTTTTGAAGAAGTTAGATTTTTGGTTCGTTCTTGAAGATTTCGAGTATAAGGGTGTGTTTGTCATTGCTAGATTAGTGTTTTGAGCAAATGGTTTAATTGAAAAAGTTTTCGGTTTGATTTGTTGGTGTCTCGTTTGTACGGTTCAAGCAAGGGGGAACCATGATCGAGTTTTGTTATTGCTATGTAAGTATTTTATTTACTAGTTTAATAATTGTTTTTGCGATTCGATTAGTTTTTGATAAATAAATGTGATGAAATCCGATGAACTTGCGTCGATTAGATTGGTCATGATATGGGTTGATTGAGCAATGTAAATATCATGTATAGTATATGATGTAAGATGATTCTTGGGTAGAAAATAGTTTTCGGCGCATTTTGAAAATAGTAAATTCGAGCAGAAAGTTTGGCTTGTATTTCGAGGTTCGAGATTTTGTAAAAACTGATTTTTGATTAAGAAATATGATAGAGTTTATCCTAACGTACGTTTCGGTAATTCGAACGGCCCGTAACTCCTAATAACGAAGAAGTTATGACCGAATGAAGTTTTGAAATGAATATATAGTTTGGTTTAGCTACTTTGGGCACTTTCGAGTTCGTTTCAGCCTTCTGGCGAAACATGAAAGTTGTCCGGAATGACGTTTCTATAAAATCTCATTTTGGTCAAAGTCACGAAAATGTGATATAGTGGGTCAAAACCGATGGCAAACTGCTGCATTTTTATTAAAAATACAAGTTACAGCAGAATTGAAAAAGGGCATTTTGGTCATTTTCTGTCGAGATTCAGGTCTCGGCTAAAACTAAAAAGTTGTCCGGAATATCGTTTCGCAAAAAGTCCGAATCGTGAAAATGTGATTTAGAGGGTCGTTTAGCACAGGTCAGATTTGGGTAAA
>BQNB010011942.1:57312-71027 GCA_026074375.1 Tanacetum coccineum
TTTGACTGATACTCTGGGCCTGTAATGTATTGCATATTCTCCTAATTCAATGCTCTGCTACTTTCGGTCTTGATAGTATCTGCTGTATAGGCTGGTCCATAATTACTATTGTTGGATGTGCCTGAAAATACCTTTTCAAGCTCTTGTCGGACAAGGATCCGCTTATAATCGTGTCTTGCGGACTTAGGCTTGTCTAACAGACTTCCGCTTGTCTTGCGGAAGCGTCCTATGGAAGTTTTCCGTCCGTCTTGCTATCTCCGGACCGTAGCCAGTTGGTCTGGGCTTAGTTTTGGTCCATTGTGTTTTGCGATTCTTTGTTGGGCTTGGGCCCATGTATAACTTATATGGTCCAGGCCTGGAGGCTTGTTAAATGAAATTGCTTTATTCATCTCTCTTGATATAACGAATCATATATGATTCGTATAACGAATCATATATGATTTCATGAAATCATATATGATTTCATGAAATCATATATGATTTGTGATTCTAACGAACTTTTTTTCAATTTTGTGATTAAATGCAACCAATATAGATGAGAGCTATCTGATTGTACATTTGATTATTTAGATAAAGCAGAACATTACCTCTCATGTGAGAGAATCCTTATCCAATGCAAGAAACTCAATTTGCAAAACTAAAGAACACCATTTTAAGCGGTTGTTACTTCAAATTTTAAAGGCAGTGAGTTAAATATTTAAAACCATGGTTTTTATTGGGGAACTAGCTTATAAACCCGTGATAAATCACGGGTGGCTTATAAATTTTTTGAAAGAAACATTATTCAAACAATAAATTTTTTGAAAGAAACATTAATTCAAACAATAAAAGGTAATAATGGTAGTGAAAAATAAAAAAAAATTAAAATTCCCCGTCTGAAGTACAATCAATTATTGACCCGCAACTCGTTTTTATGTATCCATTAGACTATTACACATTGACAACCATCTTATTATTTTTGATTTTATCACACTGAATTTAGTATCACATCTAATAAACACACGAATTTAACAGTTATAAGTTCAAAATTTGAAACTGATAGAGGTTATTATATCATGTTCTACGACATATTGACTTTGACTAATATGAGTTCTTCAATTAAGAATACAACCAACATGAATGTTGTTGAAACGTTAACCCGTTAAAAGTATTGTGAATATAATGATGAAGTAGTAACTAAAAGTATAAGTTAACATTGCTGAAATTTAAGGTAATTTTAATCGGATTAATTATAACAAATAAGGGCTTTCTCCATCATCACTACTCGTAAACAATAGATAAAAGCCTCAAACATGTTCCTCAAAGGTATATTACATAGTTCGAGTAATACAATCATAAGCATAACTCAAGTTCATACCCTTCGAGTCTTGATTCTAACCTTGTTAATGTTCCAAACAGGGTCAATGAGCATACAATCAATTTGAGAGACGGGACTTATGGATTACGATTTATGTAATTGTGAAAAATTCAAAATGACAATTTAAGTGTGCTATATATTAGCCAAATATGTATACATATAGAGTCAAATGTTGTTATACATATATAAGAAACTCGACTAATAAGTTGTATACACTTGTAAAGAAATCTAACACCTAGGAGGCAATAGCAAAATATCTCAGGCGATTGAGCAACATCCACCTCAAAAGCTTACACCATTAACGAAAATAATAGAGCCCCTAACCTTTTGGAGTTATATAGTGAGTATTGCAAAGAAAATTAACACACATCTGTTTGAATTAAGAAGCATTTTTATGTTGAAACTTTAATTTAAAAAGATATATTTGAAGATATAAAGAGAAATAAAAGTCAATACTAATGCACACTAATGATCATCAACCTATAAAGAAATTTATACCAAAAAAAGAAAGTTTTTTTAGGATTGTAATTTTTCTAAGCTTCTAGTGAAAAGAAGTTACAAAAAATAACAAAATCCAATTCGAGTCACATTATTTTAAGAACACATGCTAAGAGAAGACAACTTATGTCAATCTCAAGTGTAAACTTGTGATTTTTAGGCCACAAAGATTAATCAATTTAAAAAATAAGCGATCTAAAATTGTGTATTGAAAACAACTTTAAGCATATTGTTTTCGTCAACAACGAACAAAGTGTGCAAATTAGCTCTTTATATAAGCAAACCAAATATATTTTTTTTATTTAGATTCAAAAGGCAAACGATTCATTAAGAAGTTCAAAGTTTTGTTATCATAAATCTAAAAAAAAATATTTTTTTTCCTTGTTATACTCTACAATATGAGAATCAATTATGCCCATATTATTTATTTTAATAAACTCTGTACGAAATATTGAAACGTAATTTTGGATAAACAATTTTCAACAAAACATTTCGATCAAACATTTTATTTTGGTCGAAAATGTTTCATTGATTTATCAAATTTATATAAACAGTTAATCAAAAGTTGCAATATAAACTTACCTAGAATTAATTTAGACGAAAAAATATTGAATTTGGAAATTAAAGAGGCAGGTTTGCTCTTTTGATAGAAGCATGAGTCAAACATTCCAAAAAAACATGTAAATGTTAATTGCATACACATGTGGATTAAATGATGTCATTTGTGATGTCATTTGTGACATAAGCAAGATTTCAAAAAAACATTTGTTTATTATATATATAATATATAGATAGATATAGATATAGATAGATAAATAGATATCTCATCAAATAGTAACCAAGTTTCATGAGTGTTTTAATTTGTTACCTTAAACTTTATATCAGTCATAAAAACTCATCAAAGTTTCAAAATTGATAGCCGTTAAATTATCAATATATTTTATATCAAATTTCTCTCATTTATGCCACAATAAATAGCAAAATATTATATTTTCAGTACATATATTGTTTAAATGTGTTATTGATTATTGTAGGCCCGGAACGAGAATTTTTTAGCAAAAGCATAAAATTTTGAGAATTTATAAAAAATTATTGAAGCCCGAGTAAAGCCAAAAGAAATAGGCCAAGTCGAGCCCAGGCAAGCCCAAGATACTTTATATGTTGATCTAACTAGTCACGAGTCCACTCCACACACCATTTAGCCCAATATAATCACAAGGCCCATTTTTCTTACTTGTTTGAAAAAAACCCTACGAGATATAACAGTTACGGATAGGACTATGACAAGCCACAAGAGGAAGACCACGCCGCTCCACAATTTTTTATCCTCTTTTGTTTTTCCTTTTTTTATATAGTTTAATTAGATTAGTTAAAAATAGTTAAAATTTGTATTAAATCGTTGTTCAAGTAATGTTTTAATCATTAGTAGTTTATGTTTAGAGTAAACTGCAAAAATCATCCATGTGGTTTGTAGTTAGTGGCACTAATCATCCCTAGCCAATACTATTGGCAATAATCATCCCTGAGTAGCAAATGTCCGGCAAAAATCATCCTTATTAGGGATGATTTTTGCAAAAAGTTTAACAAAAAGTTTTGCAAAAAACATCCCTTCAGGGATGATTATTGCCGAACGTTTCACCACTCAGGGATGATTAGTGTCAATAGTATCGGCTAGGGATGATTAGTGCCACAAACTACAAACCACAGGGATGATTTTTGCAGTTTACTCTTATGTTTATGTTTTGTTAATTTCATATCTCAATCTTTATGTTTTAGTTAATCATATTTTATCCGCTTAATCTTTACTTTTACATTATTTAATACACTTTTTATTATAAACTTGTTTGAGTTATGTTTTTGAGTTACAAAATTTAAATCTTTTTACAAAATTATCACTTTTTACAAAATTATCACTTTTTCGTCATTTTCTTTTATAAAGTTTACTTAGTTTTATGTTAAACTTTATTTTTTAACACTTTTTTCTTCTAAAGTTTTAATTTTTATAAAATTTTCATATTTATTATTTTCTTTCAATATTTAAAACGTTTTTTATATATTTATTTAAAAAAATAGTTTTATTTTAGAAAAGCTTTTATTTTTACTAGCTTGATGGTTGATGGAGACGTCATTAACTTCAGGTTATGCCGAGCTAAATTCGGGTTTCATCTTTTTCCTTATCTTTTTATTTGTTTATGTTTATTGCCATGTTTAGTTTAGATATTATTATTATTGTTGCTTTACTAGTTGCTTTTAGCGTAGTTATGTTTATGCTAGTTAATCTTTGTTCTTCTTTAATTAGATAGGTAGATAGATTATATAGCGAAAATAAATATGTGTTGAGTAATTTTTTCTTCGAAGGTTTGGTTTTTATGTATAAAACCTTCTTATTTAGACAAAACATCTTTTCTTTGCTAGATACGTGATGGAATATTAGACAAAAAAACTTTTAACTTTTATAAGTAATAAAAATTGTATTTATGTTAAATATAAAAATTATAATTAATCCACAAATCTATTTGTAGCTGGTAATTAAATAATAGCTTTATTTTAAATCGTAAAGTTGTATAAACAACAATTTGTAGCTAGTGAATAGTAACTTTTTTCCTTTCTGTATTTATAATTAATCCAGAAATCAATTTAATCAATTTGTAGTTGGTAGTTAAATAGTAATAGCTAATGAATAGTACAGTAACCTTTTTCCTTTCTATATTTATAGGAATAATACGTGGTGTCTAATTTTGTAACAAAATTTAAATTAGGTTTTTTTCCGACTTACAAAAGTTAAAAACGATTATTCCTATCTTTTAGTTTCCTTTATTAGATATGGAAATGCAAATTTTCTATTTTGCAGATAATTTGAAAGCAATCTCCAACACTTCTTTTTTTATAAAACATTTTATGAAAAACAATTTCAACTAGACGTGTCATGAGTGTCGTCCTTCAACTATAAATGCAACCTTAAGTTTCAGTTATTATTTTGGCTATTATAGAATTGTTGTATAAATGTTGATTCACAGGTTACTAGTGGTTTACTAGCTTGCTCTTTAACTCATAACGGCATATGACAACAACTACCTAGATTATGCAGATAGTTATGTAGTACTAAACCTTGACAAGTCCTATTAGAACTATAAAGATTTCTTGGTTAGGATGAGGAAGGTGAAAAGGTCAGTTCCCAACGACGGTGAGTCAACGAGTGAAAATCTATGTAATATTATTTTAAAGTATCGTGGGAGAAAATTGACGTGTAAAATGAACACACATGACTATTACTTACATGGGTATAAGGGCAACAATGGCAAATTGCGGGAATTGAGATTATCAAAGGATAAAGTTAAGAGGCTAAGGGATTCAAATGGCCATAAGTATCCAAAACTAAAAGGTCTTAAAATCAATAGAGGCAGCCTTGTATCCGCCTTTAACAAACTTGCCCAAATGAGACCAAATACTGAGATATTGAACGATGTCGCTAGTTTGTGTTGAGTTAACGATTGTGAAATCAATGTAAATATTATTTTAAAGTATCATGGGCAGAACAAATGACCTTTTTTTTTAAAAATGAAAACAAGGACACTTGAATTACCATGTTCGTGTATGATGTGTGGTTGACAAATTGTGGTAAATATTGTAGTATATAAAGCTTACGTTAAAGTAGGCTGAGAGGATTCAGATCTTCCTTTGCAAGTCTCTGAGATTATGAATTTCTGTCTTGTAAATTATTTTCTAGTTGGTATGTGTGTCTTTTGTACTTAATTGCGTTTATGGTGGTTATGAGCTATTAGATTACTCCGTGCCCGTATAAAACGAGGAATTTCTATAGGTCATTAGGCTTAACAAGTTTAACAATCCATTCATCTATTATTACTTCTTTTCCTCCACATAAAGCGTTACCGAACTTAGTGCCAATCGGGTTAAATCTTGATGCTTCAGATAATACTACACAAACTAGCAACATCATTCGATATCTTAGTATTTGGTCTCATTTGAGCAAGTTGGTTAGACGCGGATATAAGGCCGCCTCTATTGATTTTTAGTCATTTTAGTTTTGGATACGTAAGGCCAATGCTCGCCGGATTTGAATCCCTCGGCCTCTAAACTTTATCCTTTGATATTCTCAATTCCAACAATTTGCCACTGTTATCCTTGTACCCATGTAAGTAATAGTCATGTGTGTTCATTTTAAACGTCAATTTTCTTCCACGATACTTTAAAATAATATCCATAGATTTTCACTTGTTAACTTACCGTCGTTGGGAACCGACCTTTTCACCTTCCTCATCCTAACCAAAAATTTTTTATATTCATAAGGGTCTTGTCAAGGTTTAGTACTACATAACTATCTACGTAATCTAGGTAGTTATTGTCGTCTGTCATTATGAGTTAAAGAGCAAGCTAGTAAACCAATAGTAACCTGTCAATCAACATATATACAACAATTCTATAATAGCCAAAATAATAACTGAAACTTAAGGTTGCGTTTATAGTTTGAGGACGACACTCATGGCACGTCCAGTTGAAATTGTTTTTCACAAAATGTTTTGTAAAAAAAAGTGTTGGAGATTGCTTTCAAATTATCCACAAAATAGAAAATTTGCATTTTCAAATCTAATAAAGGAAACTAAAAGATAGAATAATCATTTTTAACTTTTGTAAGTTGGAAAAAAAACCTAATTTAAATTTTGTTACAAAATTAGACACCACGTATTATTACTATAAATATAGAAAGGAAAAACGTTACTGTACTATTCACTAGCTATTATTTAATTACCAGCTACAAAGTGATTTGTGGATTAATTATAAATATAGAAAGGAAAAAAGGCATTATTCACTAGCTACAAATTGTTGTTTATATACAAATTTACGATTTAAAATAGAGCTATTATTTAATTACCAGCTACAAATAAATTTGTGGATTAATTATAATTTTTATATTCAACATAAATACAATTTTTATTACTTATAAAAGTTAAAAGTTTTGTTTGTCTAATATAAAAATCCATCACGTATCTAGCAAAAAAAGAAGAAGATGTTTTTGTCTAAATATTGTTCGCTAATTTGTTCACTATTGTCGATTATCCTATATTTATTAAAGTTTTTACTTTTTATTATACGATATTGTATTTTTTTTTTGCAATACATGTTTATATTTAAAAGGACTTGTGATTTAACGAGGGTTACTTCTTATTATAGGACTTGTGATTTAAAAAGACTTGTGATTTAACGAGGGTTACACAATAAATCAAAACGATCTAAACAATCATTCGATTTGGCAAGGTTTTGTAACTTAACATATTTTTGCGAAATAAGAACTTGCGAAATATATTCTTACGGTTTAAGTTGCGATTTAAAATTTTGCGATTTAGAGTGAGGAAAGAATTTTGCGGTTTGAGATTTTGCGAAATACTTTGCGATTTAAGAAGTAAACTTGCAAAATAAAACCTTGTGTTTTAAACTTAAATCTTGCAATTTAAAACTTTTGCTCAAATCTTATGATTTAAGTTGTCTTTCAAATCTTGCGTTTTAACATATAACTGGAGGTTTAAGTTTTTGTTTGAGATTAAGATTTGAGACTACAAAAGCACAAGACTTTGAGGACTGTAAACAAGACAAGTAAAACACATAATCAACTAATCACTTAAAACAACAACACAACACAACACTTCCTTTTAGGAACACGAAAGTGTCGGTCACTTCCATAGATAACAGTCGTTAGCTCGTTATGTAATTTTTGGAAACTTACATAGGTAGTTAGACCAAGGCCCATGGATAAGCCCATCAAGCCAAGGCTCATCTACCCCTTGTAAGTATATAAACACCTCTCCATGCCTTGGAGAGGTGGTTGGTTGGTTGTATTTTTCACTTAATGCATTTTATGTTCTTTACTTTCTCTCACTAGAAAATACATCCTTCCTTCTCACTTTCTCTCTCTAGTTCTTGCTTGTATTTCAAAGATTACTCATATTCTTCAATTGGTATCAAGAGCCATCGAGTGGTGTGTTTAGTTATTGTGTTTTTCTTTTGGTTCGTGTGTTTTTACTCGCAAAAATCGTCCTTTACTTTATATTTTTCTTTGTTTTCGAAGCAATAGTGTACACTAAAGGATCATTTACTTTGGTAAATATGATCTAGTATATTTATGATATAGGTGTTCAAGCTTATAATCAAGAAAAGTATCATTTTTGTTACTTTTGTGTTCGAAAACCTTTACAAAGAACAAAATCTTGGTTTTAAATTTTTCGGCTTAAAAACCTTAAATTTTTTATTTTTCTTGTTCCTATAGGGTTAGTAACACTAGTTGTACAAGATTTTTTTACAAAAAACCCATAAAAAGTGTCCTTTTGTGTTTTTAAGTTTTTGAGTTTCGTCTCTATTGGTATTGAACAACCTCTATCAAACAACCTGTACCGAACAACTTGTGTCGAACAACCTGTGTCGAACAACCTGTGTCGAACAACCTGTATCAAACAACCTGTACCGAACAACTTGTGTCGAACAACCCAAGTTAGTTAGTATCGAACAACTCAAGTTAGTTAGTACCGAACAACTAGTCTCCAGCTTGTACCGAACAACTAGTTTCTAGGTTGTACCGAACAACTAGTTTCCAGTTTGTACCGAACAACTCAAAACCAACTAGTATCGAACAACTCACAACTCAATTTTCAATTTTTCAAAATTATACGATTTATTTATTTGACTTGTAAAATCCCGTGATACATTAATTTGTTTTTCCCGGTTTTGTCAAGAATTGTAAAATCCGGTGTAGTTTTATAAATTAAAACACTTAAAAGACAACTTAATCAAACACAATTTCTTTCTACCACCATTTGATCAAAAAGTAATCTTTTAACATCAAAAGTTATCAATGACGACTCTTACTGATAAGTCACTTCTCTCGGGTGGTGACAATAAACCACCGATGCTTGAAAAACATTTGTATGATTCGTGGAAAAGCAGAATGGAACTCTATATGATGAATAGGCCTCATGGTCGAATGATTCTTGCTTCTGTTGAAAAAGGTCTACTTGTTTGGCCAACAATTACAATGGATGGTGCAACCAGACCAAAGGAATATACTGAATTAAGTACAACAGAAACCATTCAAGCTGATTGTGACATCAAAGCAATAAACATCATTCTCCAAGGTATTCCACCTAAAATTTATACTCTTGTCAGTCAACATCATGTAGCCAAGGATATTTGGGACAAAATCTAACTGCTCATGTAAGGAACGTCGTTAACAAAGCAAGAATGAGAGTGTAATCTGTATGATGAATTTGATAAGTTTACAAACAAGACAGGAGATTCGTTACACGAGTACTACATGAGATTCACTCTGCTACTCAATGATGTGAACATTTACAAGATGCCACTGGATCAATTTCAAGTCAATACCAAGTTTCTGAATACTCTTCCTGCTGAATGGAGCAAATTCGTTACTGATGTTAAATTAGTCAAAGACTTACATACTACCAATGTTGATCAGATTCATGCTCACTTGGAACAACATGAACGACATGCAAATGAAGTTCGTTTGATGCATGAACACAACTTCGATCCTCTAGCTTTAGTTGCATCTCACCAAATGACACAGTTTCCTTATCAATCTCATCAGCACTCTTACAAGAATTCTCAACATCAACAACAAGTTTCACCATATCAATCTTCACAGTATGGAGCACCTCTTAAATCTCAACAATACTCTGTCAATCAATCATCAACACCACTTTCAATAACTTATCCTTCTAATAATTATCAATCATATGTTCACCACAATGTTTATTCTCCATCATCATCCATCCCTCAATTGGAATATGCTCCTTCAGTTAACCAACAACCTGAATTTTCCCAACCAGACTTGGGACTAATTGTTCCAGTGTTCCAGAGAGGTGATGATCCCATTGATGATATCAATCACGTGATGTCATTCTTGACTGCTGTTGTCACTTCTCGATATCCTACTACCAATAACCAGCTGAGGAATTCATCAAACCCTAGGCAACAAGCTACCATTAATGATGAGAGAGTGACCTTATAACCAATTCAAGGGAGACAAACCTCTTTTGTTGCGGGTACCACAAAGACATACACTCCAAAAGCAAGGGGAAGCAATTCGAGGAAACAAAGGATTGTTATTTGTTTCAACTGCAAAGGGGAAGGACACATGTCTAAACAGTGCACTAAACCTAAGAGGAAACAGAATGATTCGTGGTTTAAGGACAAAGTGTTGCTGGTACAAGCTCAAGCACATGGTCAAATTCTAAATGAGAAGGAACTATCATTTTTGGCAGATTCAGATATTCCCAAAGGTCAAGCCACACAGACTATCATTACTCACAATGCTGCTTATCAAGCTGATGATTTGGATGCATATGACTCTGATTGTGATAAACTCAACACTGCCAAAGTTGCTCTTATGGCGAATTTATCTCATTGTGGTTCAGATGCTCTCGCTAAGGTACACAATCATGATAATGTGAATAACAATATGATTAATCAAGCTGTGCAGGCGATGCAGTCTTTTGAACAGTCAAATGTTGTGAACCATTCAGAGACTGAAATAACCAGTGATAGCAATATCATTCCTTATTCTCAGTATGTGATTGAATCACAACAGGCACTTGTTTAGAATTCTAACTCTTCTGTACAACAAGATGCACTGATATTATCTGTGATTGAACAACTAAAAACCCAAGTAGTTAATTGTACCAAGATAAATCTGGACAATAAAAGTATCAATGATACTTTAACTGCTGAGCTTGAAAGATATAAGGAACAAGTTAAAGTTTTGAAAGAAGGACAAAATGTTGATTTAAGGAGTAATAATAACGTTTCAGATTCATGTGCACAGTCTGTAGAGATTGATCGTCTTAAACAAACTCTTTCTGAACATTTAAAAGAAAAGGAATCTTTAATGCAAACAGTTATTCTTCTCAAAAATGATTTTAAGAAAGAAGAATCTAGGAACATAGATAGAGAGATTGCCTTAGAAAAGAGAATCAAACAGTTAGATAATATTGTTTTTAAAAGAGATCAATCTGCACAAACTGTTCACATGTTGACGAAACCTTAGTTTTTCTATGATCATACCACCAAACAAGCTCTAGGTTTTCAAAATCCTTTCTATCTGAAGAAAGCTCAACAGTTGGAACCAAAGCTTTATGATGGTAATGTAATCAAGAATACGAGTGCAATTGTGATTCCTGACTCCGAAGAGACCCTAATGCTTGCTGAAGAGAGTCGTTCAAAAATGCTTTTAAAATAAAAAGATCCTATGATGTTAGAAAAGAAAGTTAATACTACACCAGTCAATTATGCTGTCCTTAATCAACTTTCTCAAGATTTTGAAAAATGATTTGTTCCACAAACTGAATTATCTACTGAACAAGCCTTTTGGTCTTAGAATTCTGGGAATTCTCCAGAACCCGCTCTTTCTAGTAGACCCACCAAAAGAACTTCCTAAAGTCAGCATGGCTAATACGAGTTTGAAGAAACTTAAATACCATCTTGCTGGTTTTGACGTGGTTGTCAAAGAAAGAACCACAGCCACAGCTATCACTAAGGGCTCGTGGGGGTTCGAACATACAAAAGCTTGTTTTAGGGATGAAATAATTCTATTTGTAAAAGCACCGAAGGACTTGGTTAATACATTCGATCAATATTTGATTGATGAAATTTCTGTAGTCCAAAATGTCTTTCTTCAAATGGAACAGGTTATAGAACAATATCGTTTAGAGTCTAAAACATTTGAAGTAAAAATGAATCAAGTTTTGAACGAAAATGAACGACTCTTGGAACAAGTCATTAACAAAGATATTGTGAACATAATTATGAATTCTTCTGTGGATATTGCTTCTGTGAATATGCATGAATGTGAAAAGTGTCTCAAACTTGAGACTGAGCTTCTCAACAAAAAGGATTTTGTTGAAAAAGAGATTTACGATAAATTATTCAAAAGTTTTACCACTCTTGAAAAACATTGCATCTCTTTAGAAGTTGATTCTCAAATTAATCAGGAAATTTTTCAAAGGGATAATTCTGTTTCAAATCAAAATGCTCTAAGTTTTGATCAATTGTTTGAATTAAATGAATTGAAAGCTCAGTCCCAAGAGAAAGACACGATCATAAAGAAGTTAAAAGAGAGAATTAAATCTCTAAGTGGAAAAATGAATGAGGATAAGATTAAAAAGGACTTAGAAGAGATTGAAACTATAAATATTGAATTGGATCATAGGGTGTCAAAGCTTATTGCTGAGAATGAGCATTTGAAACAGACCTATAAGCAACTTTATGACTCGATTAAACCAGCACGTATTCGATCAAAAGAACAATGTGATGATTTAATTAATCAAGTCAATCTAAAGTCTGTGGAAATTTCTGATTTAAATGCTAGTCTTCAGGAAAAAGTTTTGGTAATTACAGCTCTCAAGGATGATTTAAGAAAACTTAAAGGAAAAGCTCTAGTTGATAATGATGTTACAAAACACCCTAGTGATCCAAAAATGCTTAAGATTGATGTGGAACCAATAACCCCTAAATTGTTAAATAAAAAGACAGCTCACTCTGCCTATATTAAGCACACTCAGGAAGAAGCTACAGTTCTTAGGGATCTAGTTGAACATGTTAAATCAAAATATCCACTAGATCAATCCTTAGAATCTGCCTGTAGGTATGCTAAACGAATTCAGGAGTTGCTTACAAACATCAATAAAACCTGCCCTAGTATCAACAATGCTGATGGAAAATTAGTGGTTGTGACCCCAAAGAACACAGACAAAAGAGTTAGATTAACTAAGCCCGTCACATCTTCAAGAAACACAAACACAAAAACCTCTACCTCATCAAACTTGGTTTCTAACAAACCTACATTGTCTTCTACAGGAGTAAAACCGTCTACTAGTGCTAGTGGATCACAGCCTTCAGGCAATACAAAGAAAGATAAGATTTAGCAAACACCAAGTAGTACTCAAAAGAATAAAGTAGAAGCCCACCCTAGGAAAGTTAAAACTAGTTTGAAAAATAAAGATTGTGTTGTTGAACCTAAAGGAACTGCTTATGTGCAGCATTCCAAGCTTAATGCAAATTCAGAACTTAAATGTGTTAAGTGTAATGGTTGCATGCTTTCTGATAATCATGATTTGTGTGTTCTTGGTTTTATCAATAATGTGAATGCTCGTACTAAATCTAAATCTGTTAAGCAAAATTCGAAGAGAAAAGTTTGGAAACCAACAGGAAAGGTGTTTACAAATATTGGATATATCTGGAGACCTAGTGGTCAGACCTTCACTATAGTAGGAAATACGTGCCCTTTAACTAGGATGACCACAACTACTAAAGTGCCCTTTAGGAAACCAACTGCTCTAGATAATGAAACATCTAAACCTGTCGTAACATTGGTTTACTTACGAAAACCTAGGAAATCTAAAACTGATGTTCCTGTTAGCAAATCTAAGGTTCTTAAATCTGTATATGCTAACAAAAAGGAACCCAGTCAATCTTGGGGATCCATAGTTTCCGATGTTCCATCTTCCTCTCTTGATGAATGCAATGTCATCCAAATTGTTTTCTGGTATTTGGACTCCGGCTGCTCCAAGCATATGATCGGAGATCGCTCTCAGCTCACTAATTTCGTTAATAAGTTTTTGGGTACAGTCAAATTCGGAAATGATCACGTGGAAAAGATATTTGGATATAGTGATTATCAGATTGGAAATGTTACAATCTTAAGGGTTTACTACGTGGATGGACTTAGACATAACTTATTCTCCATTGGGCAATTATGTGATTCTGTAAAACCTAAAAATCTCAATAAGAGTAAAATGACCAAAATGCCCCTAATGAAAGAAAAATGCATAAAAGCTTA
>BQNB010011943.1:0-80269 GCA_026074375.1 Tanacetum coccineum
ACTTGTGGCAATGGATTTGTAGTTCTTAATGGTGTTTCATTCAAGGAATATAGGTAGGGATGAGGTTCTAATGGTAAACTTGGTGGAGTAGAGAAGGTTAAAGCTCTAGGGGCTAGTGGTGTCATGAGTGGTTCTAGAGTAGGGGTTGTTTGGATGGAAGTTGGTGGTGGAATTGTGAGAGCAAGGGTAGTGTCTAGAGTGGCGGTTAAGGTTGTGTAGATGGTGTTGAGAGGTTGGGAAGTATTTGAGAGGTGGTTTTAGATGGGTGAACTTTAATTGGAAGAGATGTCAATGAAATCGGTTCGTGGCTTTTCTTTGGAGGATTTTGGGTTGAGGAGTTAGCATTTGAAGCCATAGAGTATGATGATCAAAGAATGGAAGGTTCTTTGCAGGTTTGTGAGTATGAGGAAGATGATTACAAGATCATATTATATACTAAAGGTCATGCATTTAACATTTAATGTCTAAACCACTAGCTTTTTACTAAACATAATCATTTGGGGTAATTTCTAAGTCAAACAAGAAACAAACACCTATTGGATCAGCTTAATATAGGTCTAACTAACACATTTATGAGCTTAGTTAAAAAATCTAACACCCCAAAACGAGGGAAAACCTTCTGTAGAACCGACACTGCCAGTTCCTTTGGTTCCAATAAAACCGGCTTGCTGCAAATGGAACCGGCAGTACCAGCCTTTCCAAAATTTCTAAATTTTCAAAAAAAATCTACTCGTGATCTAACGCATATCCTAGAACTTGTTTTCCTCAAGAGTTACTTCTACTAGGTATACCTAAGGGGTTTATGGAAACAAGTAAACACTGACAAACCCCAATGATCAATTATGCCAAATGCTCCTTTAATACAATCAAGAGCATAACACAAGAAATACTTCATAGCAACAAGGTATATACCAAGATCCATCTTTACATGACACTAAGGTATATACCATGTTCCAACAATGAGGGACAAAATACCTTTACAATACTTGCCCTCTACTAGGTGCCAAGCATCACACCAAGATCCATTTTGATAGATCTTTATCACAACTATTTTACACAACACCTTTCTAAATGATCCTATCATTATATGATACACATCTTGATTGAATTAGATGAATGATGCTTCAAGATCAGTCGGTAGATCTTTATGAGATGAGAGACTCTTGCCATAAAGTGAGTTTTGAGAGTTGATCTCGTATGCAAAACCCGGTAGAACTTCTCCTATTAAGAAATCTACCAAAACACTAAAATAAAAGAAAACATGATTAGAGATCAGTTCGTAACTGAATATGAGAGAAAGAAACTATATGAATGGATACTTAAACAAGTGAAATGAGCTGGTATTTATAGAACCTGCCAGTATCCTTTAACAGAACCGGCGTACAGTAACTAAATTCGAAATTTGATTTGCAAAATCTTGAGAGATCATGTGTAATCTTGTAAGATTATGTTCAGATTTGGTAGAGAAAATATGTTAGCTATGATGTAAATATGTTTGAGGGTTTTTGTATATTTTTATGTAAAGTGTACATTTTTCTTCTAAAAATGTATTTATGATATATAAGTGTAAGTGCTATAATATAAAAGATGGTTTGATGAATAGATGAGTTAGATAAACTATTAGTTTAAACTAATGAATTTTATTTTCTACTTTCGACAAGTTTATGTTTTGTTATTAACAAAACAAAGATAGGTCGTAAAATATAAATAAATGTTTTTACGGTTTATTTGTATTAACATAATCCACCGTTAGGATAGTCGTATTCTATTGGGAAAAATGCAGCGACAAGAAGTTCAAGGAACATATGATTTACAACACAATATTTATATTGTCATGTTGGAAGGTAAAATAATCCTATTGGTGCAACCAAAGAAGAACATTTTGAGCCTAATATTCAGCAATGACACAAGCTCAAGTGTGTGAGCAAATTGATCACCAAATTTCAACTTTAGCGTTGGAAACAACAAATAAAGTTGGTACTTTGAAGACTTGCGAAAAAAAAGTTGTGGGTTTTAATAGTGATAAAGATGGGAAGGGTTTACATTGTGAACTAAGCACGGGTTTGACTGTGTCAAAGGTTTAAAGGTTTGTAATGATGATTATGGTTAAAAATTGTATGATGAGTTTGAGAAGCCAATAGAAATCATACTAGTTAGTATGGAAAAGAGGGATCTAGAGTTGATGATTCCAAAAGTTTACAACAACTCGTCAAAGAAGATTTACCAACCAAGGAACTCGAAGACGATTTTTATTTTGAAAAAGGAAGATTATTTGAGACTAATTAAAAAAAGACCGGGTTCGTGTGCAGACTTGTGGGAGTGTGGTGAATGAGTCAATACTAAAGGCGTTAGTCAAGAATCGATTGTCGAACCCACAAGCAAAATTACACATGAGAACTCCGAGTCGAGTTCTTTTAAAGTGATGGGAATGATGAGGATAAGAATCAAGACCCATAGCATACGAGAGTCTACAAGAAGAAGATCAAACAAGGTTGATATAGAAGGCCTCAAATGCGCCTCATGAGGCATGGATGCGCCACATTTGAACCACAAACATGAAAAGGTTGTAGCCTGTTGAGCAAGTGCACCGCATTTTGAGGGGTTTAATGCAAAATTGATTTTTGTTGTTATTATTTTTGCTATTTAAGAAAGTTTATTTATTTTTAATCAAGTTATTATTTACTTTAACTAGTTATCTTTTTCTCTGAGATAATTTTCCTCTATAATAATATGATTTAGGATTTAAGTTTATTTGGATACTAAACTTTATTTGGACATCAAGGTACTAATCTTAACTAGGGATGGCAAAAGCACCCGAAACCGATGGGGAAAACCAAAACCCGAACCGATTGGGTCGGGTTTGGGGATGGGTTGGCGGGTTTGGATACGGGTTCAGGTAGAAATATTCTTTTTTTCTCGGGTACGGGTTCGTTGTGCGGGTACTGGTAAAACCCTCACCTCCCCGTTTAACCCGTATCCTACCCGTTACTCGTTAACCACCCGAATCTGAAAACCCGCTTTTTTTGCCATTTTTGTATATAGGCCATTTGGGCTCCTAGCCTTGTCCAAATAATAGACTACCACTATCAAAAAGTTATTTTTATCAACCATATCTTGGTAATTACAACAATTAGTCACGCCTGACTCTTCAATTCTCGTATCAGTTCTTTCATCTTTGGAGTTTATGTCTCAAGGTTCTTCTTTTATTTTTTTATGTTATCTTTAAGGCATTAATTGTTTGTTTATTTAATCATTTAATTATCCATTTAACTTGTACACATAATTATTTAACTTGAAATCATTACAATGGCAATAAGAGTGTAACTGTGTATTAATCATTTGATCATTTTCGCACTTCATACTTAGGCATATTTTATACACTGTCCATGAACGAAATCATATTTTTCTTACATTGTTCATGTCCAACGACTATTCAATTGCGGATAACCGAAACCCGCGGGTAAACCTGAAAAACCGATGGATAATACTAACTGGGTATCCATCGGGTATTGGGGCGGATACGGGTTTGAAAATTATAAACGGGTGCGGGTACGGGTTCACTAAAACCCGACCCAAACCCGGCCCGTTTCCATCCCTAATCTTAACCATCTATCTCCATTGTGATCCAATAGACGAGATTAAATCCAAAACTCATTTTCATCTTTTTTCCCCAATATTAACATCTCTTAAACAGTTAATCGTGAATCAAAAAATATACCATCACGACGAGAATTCAATTATTTTTATATAGATATGCACTTTGATATACTTTCGACAATCTTTTTTTTTTGTTTTTTTCACGCTTTTTTTTAACCTTTTTTACGTTTTTTCGTCTTTTTTTTGTTTTTCTTCGTTGTTGAAACTTGTATGAGAAATTAATGTAATTAAACATTAATAAAATTATATATAATATTAGTGTAAAATCATATATGATATTAGTGTTAAATCACATATCTCGTAATGTATATGTTTAGGGTTTTGTAACTTTTAATCTTTGATCTTTGATTTATTGATAAACTCGTGTTTTAAGAGTTTATCTCTTGTATAGGTTTAATTCTCTAAAAAAATTATTTTTGTTTGTCAATCATTGAATTAGAGTTAAGAAAATTTGTTTCTACATCTTACATGACATACCCTGAGTTGCTCAATAAAATTAACAAGCAAGATTACCCGCGCGTTGCTGCGGGCGTTAATTTTTTGCGCGTTGTTGCGGGACGTTATTTTTATTTTTTTATTTTTATTTGTTTTTTCGCGTTTTTTTTTATGTTTAACAGTGTAAGTTTATTTTTTCTTGCACGTTACTGCGGGGCGTTAATATTTCGTGCGTTGTTGCGTGTCATTAATTCTTTTTTTTTTCCTTTAATTTTGTGCGAGTTTATTTTGTCGTTCTCATATTTAATAGTGCGGGTTTACTTTTTCATTATCGTGTTTAGTAGTTTTTTTTATGGTCTTACGCGTTTTTGCGTCGCGTTAAAATTTTATTTTATTTTATTTTTTATTTTTTTGCGAATTTTTTTTTTGGTCTCATGGTGTAAAATGACACTGTTTAAGTCAATTCGAAAATGTTACCGCGGGTATTTTTTTATTTGAATGCGTCGGTACTTTTATATCATTTTTTTCCTCCCTATTTTGTGCCGATAATTTTAAAAAAAAAAACCAATTGGGCCGGCCCAAATTTTTAGACTAAATTTTTTGGGCCTCTTTTTGGCCCAGCACTGTAGCACTGTAGCGGGTTTATTTTTTCGGTCTCATGTTTAATAGTTTGTTTTTTTATATGGGCTTATGTGTTGGGCCTCATGTCGCGGGTATTTTTTTATCTGAATTGCGGGTTTATTTTTGTGTTAAAATTTTATTTTTATTTTTTTCTATTTTTTATTTTTGCGGGTTTATTTTTTCGGTCTCATGTTTGATAGTTTGTTTTTTTATATGGGCTTATGTGTTGGGTCTCATGTCGCGGGTATTTTTTTATCTAAATTGCGGGTTTATTTTTGTGTTAAAAGTTTATTTTTATTTTTTTCTAATTTTTATTTGTGCGGGTTTATTTTTTCGGTCTCATGTTTAATAGTTTGTTTTTTATATAGGCTTATGTGTTGGGCCTCATGTCGCGGGTATTTTTTTATCTGAATAAATCAACACTTTTATAATTTTTTTTCTATTTTGTGCCGAGCAATTTTTTTTACATTGCCTAAAAAAAGGCTAAATGGGCCGGCCCAAGTTGGGAGCCCAACAAAAACACTGTACCCAACCCACTGTCAAAACGACAGTGTTTAAGGTGGGTAATAAGTGTAGGGTCGTTATTTTTTTCGCGTTGTTGCGAGGCATTATTAACTTTTTATTTTGTGAGGGTTAATTTTTTCGGCCTCATGTTTAATAGTTTGTTTTTTTTTCATATGTGGGCTTATGTGTGAGGCTCATGTTTAAAAGTTTCTTTTTTGGCTATACAGGTTTTTTTTAATATAATTTTAATGGGAACGTGGGCTTTAAATGAGAATCGCGCGTTACTGCAGGGCGTTTTTTTTATTGTATTTTGTGTCATGGTGTGGTTTTTGTGTTAAAATTTTATTTTTATTTTTTTTCTATATTTTATTGAGTTATGATATTTAAGCCTACAAAATAGACCTACAAATAGGCATACACCATTAACATTTTACCAAGTGTCAAACACTTTTTCTCTCTCCTAATATTCATCAATCAAAATTTAAATTACACCAATCATATTTGTAGGTTCACTTTTAGGCATACAACTTAAGCTTAGAAATCATTTTTCTTTTTTATTTGTGCGGGTTAATTTTTTCGGTCTCATGTTTGATAGTTTGTTTTTTATATGGGCTTATGTGTTGGGCCTTATGTCGCGGGTATTTTTTTATCTGAATTGCGGGTTTATTTTTGTGTTAAAAGTTTATTTTTATTTTTTTCTAATTTTTATTTGTGCGGGTTTATTTTTTCGGTCTCATGTTTAATAGTTTGTTTTTTATATGGGCTTATGTGTTGGGCCTCATGTCGCGGGTATTTTTTTATCTGAATAAATCAACACTTTTGTAATTTTTTTTCTATTTTGTGCCGAGCGGTTTTTTTTACATTGCCTAAAAAAAGGCTAAATGGGCCGGCCCAAGTAGGGAGCTCAACAAAAACACTGTACCCAGCCCACTGTCAAAACGACAGCGTTTAAGCTGGGTAATAAGTGTAACAAGCATAATAGCCCGCGCGTTGCGGCGGTGCTTATTTTTTGGCGAATCGATTACATAAGAAGTAAACCTTCATTTCAAATTTTGGCCCTTTTTTAACTTTATGTTAACGTGTTTATCTACAGAAACACATCAATAAGCAAATGATATCATCAACCACTAAACAATAAATCATGTAAATTTCATTACGGTGGAACAATTTCTCAGGTTGTCCGTCTGACGGAAGCTGGCTATTAGCCTAGTGCCTGACGGCTGCTGCGGGTTTCTGGATCCTGTAAAAACAAATTGAAAAGTGTCAGATGCTGATAAACAGTTAATAAGCATGGGACATTGTTAACCGACATATGTTGCTTGTGATGTTTTGTATTGTCTATTGTTACAGATATATGTGGAGTTGCTACCTGTGTTAATATATATGGCAAACTCAAACAAAGTTGCTTCATTTGTATTAGCATATAGGTATATATATAATAAGAGTACAAAAAATACATACATGTTCTTTGTTGCGGCTGATGTATTGTACTAGCAGAAGTGGGACATTTTTCAATCTTGTCTTTTCGATGGAAGGTGCCCATTAGTCTGAGTGTTTGACGCCCAACTCTGGTTTCTGGTTTCTGTAAAAACGAATGCAAAAGTGTTAGATGTTGTTAAACAGTTGGAAAACACAATATGTTGATAACACACTTACGCTGCTGACGACGTGTGTGTTGTCTATTATTAAAGATATTTCTGAATTTGGTACTGACGAGTCGACATAACAACAAAGTGGCTCATTACGCAGCTCGTTTAGCATCTTCTTCCACCTTTTCTTTCAGTTGGGATGTATCTTTTCCGGTTGAACTTACCTCGTTAGCGAGGAGTGATGTGTATTGTTCTTAACTTTTTTTATAGTTTTTATAAAGTTTGTTTGTTAAATTTTTTTTATTGAAATAACACAAGTTTTTTAATTAACCCCATGTGTTGCTTTATAAAAGATTGCAAATTTCAAAGTAACTTATCTCCAAAATTTTCGAAAATTTGTTAATAACTCAAAATCAAATTTTTTCTAGAGGAGAGAATGAGCTACACATTTATTTTATGCCATGTTTCATGACCAATATTAATCTGACTAAGTTTGGTATAGTCAAAGAAATGGACAATGTGGAAGCAATTTTTAAAACTACGTATAGTATGTTTAATGAACATATTGTATAGTTTAATGAGTTTATTAATTGAAAAAGTGGGCAATTTTATATTGTATCTACGTGACATTTGAGCCTCATAAAATGTATATCCATTGAAAACAAAATATCTTTTTTATATCCAAAATTTAAGAGTATGAGTTTGACTCAGAGCCGTCTCGTGGTTTTAGGTGGCCCTAGGCAATAATAACATAGAGACTCTATTATACTTGTAAACTAAAAAGAAATTGCATATAAACTTGAATTATATGCACATATATGTATAGTATTATACGCATGTATATGCAAAAACTAATAATAATGTGGCCCCTTTTAAGTGGAGGCCCTGTGCGACAGCACCTACTGCACACCCATCCGAGATCCCTCTGGTTTGACTTTTAATATTTATAATTTTATATAGTTTAATGTAAATGATTCTGTTGGGGTTTACTATTGTGATTTGTCATAAAACAAAAATATTTAAAGTTAAAGTTGAAAAAATAGATTTCACAACGTCAAGCTCGACACTTATTTTGAGACGGAAAAAGTACATTATTTAAGACATTTCAATGTCAATTATTCAGATGATCAAACCTAATATGTTTAAACACTCTTAACTTCTACAATCGTCATCAAGAAACGGGTATACCCGTGTAACGCACGGGTATTGCACTTGTTATATGTAATTCAAGATTAAAAAGAAAATCAATTCGGAATTTATTACATCACTACTACAATTAAATCTATTAATTTTTTTTATAAAATAATTCATATTTCGACGAAAACAACGTTTAGAACACAAAGCATGCCATTTGTTAATAATCAACAAATCAAGTCAATTAACGTCGTCCAAAGTAAATCCTACGAAATTTCCTTCAACTATTCCATTTTACATCTATAGATAACTAGTTTTAATGCCCGTGCACGCATGGGGTTTAGACATTATGTTTTTTTTAAATACATGTATGATTTTTATTTTTATTTTGTTTTATAAGTTATGTTATAGAGTATTATCGAAATCATATGAAGAGAATATATTCATATCTTATATATATTATATGACTTGAGGTATAATTACTAATTTTTTTTTCTTATGATTTACCTTTAACTAACTCGACATTGTGAGCCTACTAATCTCTACAAAACTACTCTTTTAGGTAGCCCGAAGTCGGCTCATGTGAACCTTCGAGGCACAAGGGGATTAGTTTTCACCTCGTTATATTCGAACCATTGACCTCCACTTATGAATGCTGTTATCTACCGTTGGGTAATGCAGTTTGATATTGTTAATCTGTTCATGATTCAATTGCATTATTGAGTCAGGCAATCACTTAAGATTATGGTCACACTTTGTGTTAAAACATTTAAAAATTTAGCTTCTCAATCGAATTTAAACGCACATCAATTGAGTTATCAAAATCGGAAATATTGAAAGAATAATAGAAAGCGAAAAAACTCAAAATAAGTATTATGTTTCGTACATACAATATGTTTTGGTCAAACAAAAATTTACCTATTGTATATCTTTAATACATATACAAATATAAAAAGAGTTTTACCCATTTTTCCGTGACCAACACTTTTTAAAGATATAAAAATAGCCTAAATTGTATATATGATTGTATAGCATACATACATGTCATGGAATAAAACTTTTTAAGAAATTTTAAATGTTGGAATTTGAGTACATATTTAAAACAAAAAAAATGCAATACTTTCAAACACATCAAAGAATAGCTAAAAACCGTTTTATTAATTTATGATATTTTATGTGCTCGGTGTTTTTTCTATTTGGTTTGTACAACATAATTTTCAGAACCGACAATGAAAAATCCAGCAAAAAGGTCCTCGTGTAGATTTGGTATGTGATTAAATACTGTTAAATCTTTGTTTTGGAAGTAAAAAAAATTGTTACGTTTGTAATATTTTTAAAATATAAAAGTCTACGGGTATCAAATTTAAGGGGTTATTTGTTTTACTTTTTTTAAAGTTATAGATAAAACATGTAAATTATTATAATTCTACACTTAACTCATATAATTTAGTTAAAATTCAAAATCTCTAAATTTTTAAAATGACCTCCACTTTTTTAACAAGTTTTTTTCTTCACAAATTTGACACATATATTTTTATGTGTTTTTTTTCTCGTCATATTTCTCCACCACAAATTTTTAATTTTGACCAAATCGATTTAATTTTGACTTTTTATTGACCAATCAGATCACACGATTTTGCCTACGTGGCAAAATCAAGCGTTCTGATTAGTCTAATTTTTAAATTCATATGATTCAATTTGATGGAAAACTCCGAAATGATGTAATTCTTTTATTATATAAAAGATGAGATAATATTCATATAATCAATGCACAAATTTTTTTACAAATCTAAAAAAGATAAGACATGTATTCATATGACGCAAGATTTCGAGATCATGTTCATTTATAAAAATCGAGAATTTCAACGAAAATTTACAGTATAAAACAAACATTCACCAGGTTTGTGTTAACCCCTTGTAACCCCCTAGGTCAATCCGTGTTTGTAGGTGTGAACTTATATTATTATATTGGCAAATTGAATGAACACCGACTTATCAACTTGTTACTATATGACGAATTTTAAGACGAAATGATCATTTCATATTCACTTTGTTCATATTTTTCTTTTCAATCCTTAATTATTTAAATTTTATCACGCATCACTCAACCTCACATTTGTTTCTATCTTGACCCATTTTAGTAAATGAGCTATAAATAATACAACATTATTGATAGATCACCTTACCTAACATTGCTTCTTGTGACCCATTGTAATTAACGAGTTGCAAAATTTGAAACGATTTTATTTAATTCAATTTAACAAATGTCACAAAAATCTTCATCCATGTATGTTTGGAGAAAACCACACTAGCAGAAAGTAGGGGACGAAGCGTTGGTAACAATCGTGTACGGTTTTGTTCAAAAAGAAAAAGAAAAACAATCGTTTATGGTTGGAATTATTAAGTGCAAACACTATTTGGTAGTAAATGCTTCTTTAAGTAACATTTTGATTTGAAGCGTTTAGAAAAATTAAAACCGCTATTGGCTTGTTATTAAACAAGCATCTAAACACTAGTTGCTAGTTGTTTTAAAACGCTCTTAAGCGCTCGCTGCTAAATATATGTTCAGAAGGTAATATGGATCTTGAGAATATGTGCTATAAATTAAATACATAAGTATTTGGGCCAGATGGGCCACTGAAGTTATGGGGCTTGAACACTAAATATTTCATTCAGTTGAACACTTGAACTCGTACAATCAAAGAACAAAAGATGGCACCTCCAAAAAATCAGCTTAACAAGAAGAAGTTGTCCAAATTTTGGCAAGATCAAATATCTAAGTTGCGTTTAGTTAGAGAAAAAATATTTTTAATTATGTGTTTTCAGTTTTGTAAATAAAGGAGAAATAATAACACAAAATATAAAAACCGCATTCAAATGATATCGTGTTATACTTTGAAAAAAGAAGAAGAAGAGGTTAAACACACACAAAAACAATAAATGTATTTCTATTATGAATGCAATCTATATTTTCATTGTTTTTACAAAACATTTTGTAGTAAACGAGGGTGATTTCTTCTAACTAAATGCAATCGTGATTCACATAATTCTCACAACGAGGTGCTTGATCAAGACTAGATCATAAAGATACTTCAAGACTTCAAGTAAGTAAAATTACCTAGGATGGTCACCATGTCTTATCAAGATGTTGCTTGCTCCGAGGTCTCTGTGCGCTATTGACTTTCCATGGAGATAGAATACTCCCCTAACAATACCCCTTTTTTTTGGAACGGCAATTTGTGGCTACATGGCCTTTAGCCCAGGAGGCGTAGTGAGCCCACACAACCAGGTTGGGTCCAGCCCATAAGGTAATGACACTCTTCCCTTTACACACGCGGGAGGAAACCCCTATCTCCCTAGACAAGACTCGAACATGAGACCTTGCCTAGGAGGGTAAAACCTCCATACCATTGGACCAAATGCCCGTTGGTCCCCTAACAATACCCTTGGCAAATAAAAAACACACAATCATTTTATATGAACATAAGAAAAAAAATAAGAATACATATACGATTTTAAAGAAAAGCATTAAGATTATGCTCTGGTATGCATATGGATTCAAGGGTTGACATGTCGTGAAGTTGTAGATATTCCTCTAAGTTATAATCAAACATGTACAAAGCGATAAGACTTATTTGTCTCTACGACATACATTGTTGTGATGTTATCATGTTGACACCACCTATGGATATTTATTTCCTCATTAAAAGGAGGCTCCTCGATTCTTACTCGTTGTACTTTAACCGATAACCATCGTACGTTCAATCATGCATGATAGTATCCTTATTCTCTTGGGTTATTCTTATCCTCACGGTTCCAAATCGATCATCAGCCATAAAGGAGTCTTGCATTACTAAAGTAATGCCGTACACGAAACAACATAATCCAAATACTAACAATCTCCAACAAACAAGTATTAAGCAAAACAAATGTCATAAATGAAAAGACTAGAAAAGACAACTCCACAAGCAATGCCTAGGGTCTCTCTAGCCACTCTTCCTAACATCCTTCTTATCATCACGATACTCACCTGAAAATGATGCTTAAAAACATCAACATAAAGTTAGTGAGAGTCATAGGTTTAAGACACAATATAAAATCCAAACTGCACATTACTGTGATAATAAAGAAAACATTGCAGAATTTTATCATCACTTTACGTACCCAAAACCCTTACTTAATGACCTTCATAATTCATACAAAAAATCAAACATGTTCATTTATGAGTATTTTAACTACCTTGTGATTCCCAAGTATTACTTACATGTGTAACCACCTCAAATAAAATTAAACTTTAAAATTGTCCTAATTCGGATCTGATTGTACCCTAAAAAGTATGACTCTAACTACCATACTTAGACATGATTTCAGAGGCTAATTTTTACAGGATTATCCATAGACATATGGAACTTAACTACTGTAGAAGGGCTAAGCTTAATTCCACTTTTAAGTATAGGTTTTACCCTCACAAACATGACCTAAATCTGCCCCGTATTTACTGATCTGACAACTTTTAGTGTAATCGACATTTGAATGACTTCCCGACCTTAAAAACTTTCGAGGCCCGATTTTCTGAAAAGTAAACTCTTTTGGCTTATTCATAGGCTCAAGAAACATATCAATACACGTTTTTATCATCTAGATATCAGTCGTTGAACACGACCCAAAATTCTGCTCAACCCTAAATCAAGTTTTAACGCAAATCTAACCTAACCAATTGCATGAACATGACCCTAATCAAACCCTAATCATTCTATCATCATTAAATATCATTAATATTCTGAATTTTATGAAACCCTAGAATCCATCATTGATTTTTGTTACATGAATGCATTATTGAAACTAGGATGAACACACTTACCTTGATGATTAGCACCTAAACCACAACTCTTGAATGTTCTTGGATCCACAAGTGAAAATCAACTTCTTAGGGTTTTGGGGGAGGGGAAATCGTATGGCAAAAGGGAGAGGGAAGAAAAGAATGGGCCAAGTTGGGTTTTTAAATCTATATCCTAAGTCCTAGTCCAACCCAAACTTAGTTTTAGTAAAAAAAATTCTTTCTTTTTAAACCAAACCGGATCCCCCTAAATATATATATATATATTTTTTATTATTATTTTTTTATTTATTAAATTATTAATTAACTAATTTACCTCATGTGCTTAAGTTTTTATAAAAACCAAAGCTAATTTGATTAAACCTTTTTACTTGAACGCTACTTACTAAACTTTCTAAATATAACTTTCATTTTACCAAATCACTTTCTATTTTTAGAAAGTTTGCTACAAACCTCTATATTTCACTCACTTATTTCATTTCTAAAATGCCACATTTCTCATAAACGCTTAACACTTAATCATCTAACTATTGACGTAGCATTACATGCAATACGCCATTTTTTTCCATTATCACCGAATGTGAACAAATTGAATACTTAACACCAAACTTAAACACACTCAAAATGAGATGTCCATACCCCTCAAAATGATATCAAGCACATAATTAACTCACTTAGCACACATAAAATCACATAGAACAACACTTAAACACATAGAATGAACCCTTAGCCATATCTAAAGATATAAACTAACATGGTCAAATCACGGTTGTCACATTATCCCCTCCTTTAGGAAATCTTGTGCCCGTGGATTTAACTAGCCGATTCATCAGCACGATTAACAAACAACTGAGAATACTTAGACTTCATATAATCTTTGTGCTCCTAAGTGAACTCAAGACCACGATTTGAATTCCAGCAAACCGTCACAAGTGATATCTTACTACGTTTTAAACTCTTAATTTCACGGTCCATAATCTCTACAGGTTCCTCAACAAAACGAAGAGTTTTGTCAACCTTAATCTCATCTAATGGCACATGCAGGCTAGCATCCGCCAAACAGTTCTTTAGGTTTGACACTTGAAATGTGTCATGTACACCATTCAATTCCTCGGACAATCTTAACTGATATGCTACAGGACCGATCCTTTTAAGAATCTCAAATGGCCCTACATACCTCGGGGCTAACTTACCCTTCTTCCCAAAATGAACCACGCCCTTCCAAGGAGATACCTTGACTACGCGCGAACCAACCCTTCTTTTTATGTGTCAATAAGTAAATAGAAATATAAATACACAAAAAGGATCAGAACCTAACAATAGTAACTAGCAAATAGTAGGTAACTTTATACTTACGACGTATAAAACTAATCGAGTCATAAAGTTATCCATTATTGTTTTGGAAGCTAGTAGTATGAATCTTTGATGTCTTTTAAGTCACAAACAGAGGTCACTAGTTGTCGCCGCAAAAGAATGTTGGGAGACTAATTTACACCCTTCATGTACACAGTCTAAATAAAATTCATATGGGAGTTTAAATTTAAAACTCCGCGTGAAGTCAGTTATTCTTGTCGGGGTAACTAAAAAGCATTGTTAAAGACTTTCAATACACATAATTAATATACTTTATTTAGGTTAAATTATAACACAAGCTGCACTAACGCAATTACCTATTAGGGTCGACATCTTTCATACGTAAAGTACTCATATTATACCTGTTTAATGTACACCAGTTATCTCAAAAAGCCACACCCTTACATTCATGGTTATGCGCACAACATAGCAAGTTCCAAGATTCAAGGGTGATAATACTGTCATGTTGGGATTTTTTCATAGTCTCTACCATCCAGTTTCTTAGGTAAATTCCGTAGTAGGAGGGCTAATTGGACGCATCTGGACTCTGGATTCTGATAAGTAGGACGTTGTACCACTCCTTGGTCACTCAATTATTCTAAAAAAAATTAATATATACTTTTATTACCTTATTGTGGTTACGTTATATAAAAGCTGGATAACGTAAGAATAATTTCAGGATTACCGCGGTCGCATAAGCCAGCATTCACAAGGAATTAATGCGACGGATAGGGGGGTTGCCATTGGAGTTAGGGCGTATACGCTAGGCATCTTGCTTTGCTAGTAGGAAATACAGGGCTGCACGATGGCCTATGTGATGTTTGCTAGTTTGTTGGCGTACCCATATTAAAGATAGAGTTGTTTGTGGGCGTCTGAAAAGAAGACGGGCCAGCCTGTGAAAACCAACAAATAAAAAAAAGTTTATTTTACTTGTTTCTTTTTCAAACAACGAACCTAAATTATATGGACTTTTCAATCCGACTTAAATTTTACTCCTGTATCTCTTTGGCAATCCAGATAATCACTTATCCCATCTATCAAATGCTGATCAGCTCAATGTTCGGCTCTTATTTGCTACCGTGCTAACATTCAGACTTCCCTATATATACTTTTTCATTTATTCAAAATATATTTTTGCTCCTGTTTCCTTCATTTGTTCCAATCACTCTATTCTTCTGTTCCTGAATAATTCATCGCTACAATTCAGGAAACTGATGGTATCTTCATAATGATTTTGACAGTTAAAAATGACGATGGTTCTTCTTTCTCGTTCAGTAACAAAAAATCCGCTCAAAGTAGGCCTGCTAGAAAGCCTCACAAAACCAAGATCCAGACTCAACCTCATCCGGTATAATTCTTTCTGCAGGGTCACTCCTTTAACAATACGATAAAGGACAATAAGTATGAAATAAAAGTTACGTAATTCAAATTAATAAAGGGTATAATATTACATAAACCTCACATGAATGGAAAATCACACAGAAGCATGGGTCGATAAAACTTCTTATTGGAGTCCCAAGCAACTATTCTTGGATAACGATCTTTAATCATTTTGTGAGTGTATAATATTCATTCGCCTAATCGGAAACACCGTCTTAATTATCCATGTCTAAAAAAAAATTAAATTGTTTCACATTACTTTATGTTACATCACCTTCATCCATATTTTCCAACTCACCAATGACCTCAACCCTTTCTACCACTCCCTTATAAACTATAATAATGACTATGATAATCTTGAATGCCCATACGTGAATCCGAATTGAAGAGATTTATTATCATCTTCGTTTGTGGTATGAGTGTATAATAAGTCTAGCATCTCCAACAGTTTAACGTTTGCTTATCCATTAGTTGTTAGTACATCAATGTCGGCCATAAATACGAACCCCAAGGATAGTCGTACCTCCAACCATACGACTTTTCATTTTACAACCCGTAAAATCCAATTAGGGATAGCACGTCTATCACTCCATATCCTAATATACACTAACTGCCTCAAAATGCCTATACACTCTAGGATAACAACCAGATCGTCGTAGTACTATTGTTTAAACGACTTGCTCATCGAATCTTACATCTTAAATATCGCATTTACGGTTATAAGTTTACCACATCTAATTTTGACGGAACACCCGTGCTATTAAAAGGGAATAAGGCTTTCTTTTTCCGCTTAGTCATTTTTACCGAATACTTACCCAAACGTTAAGCCCATCGTAAATAGTTAACCATTCTTTCTCTTCTCCAAATTGTATTGATTCCTTACATATGGTATTACAGGAACTTTTTCAGTTTCAAACCTTTACTACATCATGTTGCACGCTACCTAAATAAAAAATGTATTAAATTACAATTCTCAGTCAAATCCTCTAAATTTAAAAATCAACCAAAACAACTGTTCCTAAATAATTCTTCCCGTCGAGTGCCCCTAATTAGCTATCTAATTTTTTTAATCAAACACAATTCTACATTATAATGTGATAAGAACACAGTGTGACACATCAAATTTATTAAATAAATTGCATATATTACCTACGCATATAAAAATAGAAAAAAAAATTGTTTTTAAATCAAGTAACCATATTAAAACAAAATTATACCTCGTAGTTTGACTCATAACTTTACATCTTTATAAAGCAGCTAGTAACAAACAAAAATCTTCTGACGACCGTCGGAAGCAAAACCAACTCAGAAACATGTAGCACAAAAAATCAATTCGTTCACTGATATTGTTTTCAATTCAATACTGAATTTTAGTTTCATAAAGTTTCCATATGATATGATCAGAATTGTGAAACCAACATTGTTATTCATAATCGCTTGACTTTGAACATTTCATTTGCCATGCATAAGTCTTTTCTATGCATAGAATGTTAAATATCATTGAACCCGACTTCCATATAAACAATCTCATACTCACAATTCTGGAAAAGACAAAAAAAAACATCATCACTCCCTGTCATGCGCGATCAACCTAGTTGGCAAATTGGGGTTTTATTTTTTTTCGTTAACAATGATGTTGGTGTATGATTGTGACACGTGTACTTCGAGTTCTCAACTCTCTGGTGCAAGAAAATGGGTTTTGAAAATGGTTGTTTCGGTAATTTTCGCATAAGGATACGCTTAAGTACTTGTTGACGGTGACTCCAGATTTACAACCTGATAACAATGCGGATGAGACTAGTCCATATGCGGGTTGGGCTGGTGGTGATCTCATTACTCTCACAATTATGGCCTGCTTCTACGGTAACTTTAGCATGTACACGTATTTCCAAATGTTATTTTACTCTGACATTCGATATTTATATTTAGCAAGTTTTTGTTTAGTTATAAGAAAAGATGTGAAGTTAAGCTATGGGGTCAACATTTTATATACTTTTGGTTTAAGTGATACAGTTAATAATTCTAGGGGGTTTAAATAACTCATTGGAACAGCAAAATCAGACTTCAAGGTTACTAGCTATCAAGCCAGAAATTTTTCCAAGTGGAAGCAAGCTTGGACTTTGGGGTCGTTTAATCTATTCATGTAAATCCCTCTTCCATCATACTTCTTCATTAAGCATCTTATAGATATGTCTTGATTTGTTTTGTTTTGTTTGATGCAAGTAATACCTGTGAAGAAGAGTCAAGTAGTCAACATTTTTTCAAGAATTTTTAACAAGGTAGGTTCATGTTATATCTTTACAGACTATTTTTTCTGGGAAGTTAAGTAAGCGCGCTCTTTGGGCGACCTAGCAATATATAAACCTTTTTGTTATTGTTCAGTATCAACCACAACGAGTGTTTTGACATGCACATTCATGTGAGAATTATAGTATAAATGGTTATCAACACTTTTGACTGCTCTCTTTTAACATGTTTTACTGCGAGGTTTGGGAGGGGATTCAGTACGTAGGGTATGTTTACGGTTATACATTCACCAATTGATTATGGTTGGAACACTATATAAATCTTAAACCTTGGTTAGCAGTGTTTGTTTCTCTATTGCGTTAGCCCCAACTCAATCAAGAATATTCCATGTTCTACAAAGATAACGACACCACGAAGCAAAGCAACTACATTGTGTAACGTTATGGCAAAACTGTTATTGGATATAAGGGTGGATCTTGGACATAGCTTGGATGGCTCTTTCTTGGAACACAGCAATAAATATCCAAGCAGCCAATATAGTACGCATGAACTTATTGAGGAATGCATATTAACTTATCCAGGCATAATCTGGTATGATGTTGGAGGATTTTTCTTGTTTCCTTGCAGCCATCAAGGGAAGCTAAGTTCGAGTAGTAACAAATATTGTATACCAATTGTCTGGCCACAAAGTATTTGCGGCAACTGAAATTTTTAGAGAAGAAAATGAGAACTCAGTACACATTGCTGCAAAGTTAGCTCCACCTCATCGACTTAATGTTGTGACTGGTACAGCTTTGCAAATGCAGCGTGAGCTTCAATGGTTTAAGGTGAGCATAGTAATGTCATCAACCGGCTATTTTAATATGTTTTTTTTTACTTGAATATGGCCTCGTTATGTATATTATCCCTTCTTTATAACAAGTTTAAGAGTTTACCATAAGTGTTATTGTGTGTGCATGAAATGGAGACTTTTATAGAGCCATCGTATAAAGAAGCTTTGAACGGGAATGAAAAGCCCAAATTTTGAGAACGGGAAAAGGAAATTTGCCCATCTCGAATTTTTTCATTGTCGATCGATATAAAATCAAAATCATGTAAGTGTGTTTTTATACGTAAAAGTTATGATGGGCAAATACAAAGTCGCCTTTTGCTGCGGCATTTACATGTGCCAGGTACGAAACCAAGATGATGGAAATACCTTTGTTCATTTCACAGAGTGAGCCTAGATGCCATCGCTTGTTATTTGTTATTCATCTACGTAATGTCATTTGGGCATACTTATACCACCTCTACTTAAAATTCGCTTATAAAGAAAAGTATATAAAAACTGTACATAAATAACGTAAAGAAAAACAGACAAGAAAAGTACAAAACGGATAAAAACGTATAAAAAACGGAGATGCAGAACGTTCATTAAGACCTACATAATACGTATTTACCTCGACCCGGGAATAAAAACACGGTATCTTCGAATTAACATATTCGGTTTTTGGTTCGGTTTATGGTTTTGGCAAGGCTTTATCCGAAGATACCAGAATTCATATAAATATATTTTTTCTATATATTTATAACTCTTTCCCTAGTATATATAGTAATATTTACTAAAATTATGTAATTCGGTTTGGTTTTCGGTTATGAGGTTCGGTTTAATCCAAATTAAATTTGGTTTGGTCTTACTTAGAAAAAAAAATTACTCGAATAATCCACAAATGATTTTAACATGATAACCGAACCGATGAAGACCCCTAGATGTGTAAGGTTGGATTGACATGTAAAATTAGGCATTGTAAAATCACATTATGTAATTAGCTATTGGTAATAATCGGAATGAAAAGCCCAAATTTTGAGAACGGGGGAAAGGTAATTTTTTCGCATTTTTTTTCATAGATAAAATATAACCCGCCATCTCGAATTTTTTCATTGTCGATCGATATAAAATCAAAATCATGTAAGTGTGTTTTTATACGTAAAAGTTATGATGGGCAAATTCACTACGACGTTAGTCTTTTTCATATAGTATTATTATTATACTATGTTTGTTTTGCTATTAGTACGTCACTAAACTACAATATCTTACAAAAGATTTACATGGGTGATTCTTTTCTTAACCCTTGTCATATGTAGACATTTGTGGTTTTTTTTCCTATTTTTAAACCATTACTTTTATAGACATCGATCTTTTTCCAGTTTTCCACGATTCGTTTGTTAATTTTTAAGTTAAATTTTTGATGCTCTACATACTTTTATGATGTATAAACCCTCCTAATTTTCTCAAACATTCTTCATGTAATATGTCGTAGCTAGGGGTGAAAACGAGCCGAGATGCTCGTGAAAAACTCGAGCCGAGCCTAGACGAGCTCGAGCGAAATCGAGTCTAAGTTTGGGCTCATTTAATAAACGAGCTCGAGCCCGAGCCCAAACTCTATACAAAAAAAAAAGCTCGTGTAGGCCCACGAGCCTAAACGAGCCCTAGAAACATATATGTATATATATTTTCTATACGTATAATTGTGTATTAACGAGCTTAAAATAAGTAAACGAGCTCGAGCCTTGTGAGAGTAACGAGCCGAGCTTAATTTAACTTTGTTTTAGTCAACACATCATATAAATTAGTCGAGCCCGAGCCGAACTCGAGCTTGTGAAAACTTTCACGGGCCGAGCTCAAGCTCAAAGTATAAGGCTTGAAATGAGCTCGAGCTTTATATATATAAACGAGCCAAGCTCGAGCTCTGGCAGGCTCGGGCTCGGCTCGTTTCCACCTCTAGCCATAGCTCATTAAATAACTCGTCTTTGTTTTAATGTTTAAATATTTTTTCGATATTATGGACTAATAAACTTTTGATGCCATTAGGTCTGATGATCGACTTGGCACCGAGAGGATAAGAATAACCCATGACAGTAATGATGATACCATCATGCATGATGAAACGTACGATGGATATCCGAAAAAAGTACAACGAGTGAGTATCGACGACCCTTATTTTAATGAGGCAATAACTGCCCATAGGTCGTGTCAACATGACAACATCATGACAGTCCATACCGTAGAAAAAAATAATTCATATCACTTTGTTGCGTTGGACAAGTTTGATTACACTTTGGAGGATTATATGCATAATCACGATCAATCCATGGATATACTAAGTATATCGCAAAACTTGGTGGTATGGGCAGGAGCAAACGCCTAACAGAAGGTATTTTGTTTACTTTTTTGTTAATTCTACTTTGTTAAATATTTACAAGTTATTCATTGTTACATAATTTTCATATAACAGGTGATAGACGCTCGGACCTATACGATTTAGCTCTAATGCTTTTGCGTTGTGTGAGTTTTAAAGACGACCCTACAGAAAAAAACCAGGAAGATCAAAAGAAAGAGTTCGACAATAAATTGAAAAAACTCGAAGACACCAATCCAGAAGCTTACTATCTCATTAAGAAACTAGCAAATGAGCCTACCAGGACACAAGTAGTTTAGTTTATACTTTATGCCATCTTACATTGAAATTAAAACATCACTAGTAGTTAAAGACATAGAAAACACAACGAATTTCTATAAATATTCATTGAAAACAAAAATAATAGTGTTTAATCCATTTAGAAATTATTCTAATTTATATATGTGTTGCTACAGCCTAACCGTCTCGGAAGTGTTACTCGACTCTTTTTTTTGGACCAGATGACGCGAATGAATTTTCTAGTTTATGCAAGTGATGCGGTGAATGAAGCTAATAATTCAGTCTCGTATCGTAAAGCAAAGAGAGTAACGGTGCACGTTTTTGATACATGGGGGTGGAAAGAAAAGGTTAGTACACGCGGGCATAGAACAATGCGTCGCGGTGGTACAGTGGGCGGTCATTACGTTTACAAAGATACTTTGTGCGGCTTTCTAAGGCTTGTAACAGATGCAAGCAGTCGTTTCTTGGAAAGCACAACCAACAATTATACTCTCGAATTATTCGTTCAAACCAAATATACATCAGAGAATCCTTTGATAAAATAAAACGTATTTTCCATACAAACGCACACAAGAGAAGAAAAGATAACATGCGGCTAAGGCTAATGAATTATTCGTTCATTTTGCTTATGAAAAATGCTTCGTCCATATGTCGAGTAGACTAGCTCCACGAGTAGAGGAAATTGCAACAACCCAAACAAACACACAGGAATACTCGTTGCTATCACAAGTGGAGCTGCAACCCATGCTTTATCTTTAAGCACAAGTGCAAGAGACGCACTAAACGCAATCATAGTCGATGCTAGTGACAAGAATAATGAAAGAAGTCCGATAGTCATTCTCTTTGGTAAGGCGTAAAGGAAGTCAGCTTCTGCGTATCGTGAAGTAAGTATCCCTAAAAACATTAACACGGAAGTAGTTGAAGAGAATAATGCAATGGCATCTGCTACGATAAAAAGCATAAAGCTTACTTCATCTAGGAACAAAGGTTTGCCATTATCTCGGTTTCCACCTGGGAGAGTAAAGGCAGCAGCAAATGCTATTGTGACTACGAGTGCTGCAACCACGGTACATGAAGATGATGTGTCTTTCATCCATTGTTGTCCTTTTTCGAGTAACCCTGCATGGGATTCAGTAAAAACCATTCTTGGGGTTTTTTTTTGTTTGTTTAGTTGTTCTTTGTATGAGGGCTCTATAATTTTCTCAATTTCCTGCACATAAATGTAATGTTATTTACTAAGAAAAAACTGAATCAACCACACTATTTTTGTGTCTGACAAATATCATGACTATACAACATATTTTTGTGTCTGACAAATATCATGGGTAAAAGTAGGCATTTAATCTTGTACCCAGGCAAAAATGCCTACTTTTACCCATTTTGACTTTTTTCTATGATGGGGACTCACTAGACGTTTAAAAAACGGTTATCCTAAATGATTACTCTCAATCGAACTTTATGGAACCTTACTGATTTCTCCTACGTGCGAAAAGTTGGCTGTCAAAATAAAAGTTGAAGCAAAACTAATTACTCCTTACAAAAAGTTGTACGACTAGACGAGTAGTTACTTAAGAATATCTTTCCAACTTCTTTGAGGAGATATATATAAAATAAGAAAAATCACAACGCGGCTGCCATCCGTCAAAATATGGCAGATGTCTCCCATCTAACGGATGGCAGCCATTGTGATATTACGGCTTTAAGAATCTACTAACTGTGGTCACGTACCTCAAACCATTGAAGCTCACGCTGCATTTGCAAGGCTGCACCGGTCACAACATTAAGTCGATGAAACGGGGCTAACTTTGCAACCAAATGTAACGCGTTCTCTTGTGCATTATCAAGATGGGTTACTACAAATACTTGGTGACGAGACATTTGATAAATAAGATTGTACACTCGTTCTTGGCGTTGTTTCATGGCTTCAATGAACAAATTAAGCATTCCATTATTGTACCAAATTATTCCCGGGTAGGTAACTATGCATTCTTCAATAAGCTCATGAGTTCCATATGTAACTGCTGTAGCTATTGCAGATCCTAAAATCCTCCACGCTATGTCGTGATCACCATTATCTATAACAATTTTGCATATACGTTTGACAAGTAGGTTTCCCAGATCATGGTTTACTCTCATATCATGGATCTTCTTGATTGTCGTTGGAGCTACAATTGTAAACAGTGTGTAATCAAAGTTAGAAATGGTACATAACCAGGCGACCATAAGCAATTTTAGTGAAGAATGCACAACATACCCATATATCGGAGAGTGCTCCAAAATCCAGCAGTAAACTGTTTAAGAGAAAAAATCAGAAAGGTTCAAAATAAGCTTACTACTTGACCCATCTTGAATATATTCATTTTGGCCTCATTTGATTTCCGAGTATAGTGTTCCTAATAGAAGCATCGTGCGTAGAGTGTACCACCCTTAAGGGTCACCTATTCGGGATTTATGTCTCAAGCCTAATGCAAGTAATTACTCCGTAATTTTAAATCAATACATCAAATTCATATGAACTATTGACCGATAAAAATCTGATCATGCATAATATACTTGCATTTATGCATAATATATATACATGCATTTATTATTCATAATGCATAAATTTTAGTTATGAACAATGGATGTTTAATGAAAAAATTATATGCAAAATGAATCAAAACTCAAGTATATTATGCATAATGAGATTTAAATCGGTATATAGTTCACAATGAATCTAATGTATAATTACATGAAACTTTTATAACTTTTACCCTTATATGAATCTTCACTAGTGTGCATTTCATGCCCATGCTAAATTCGAATGCTAGCATATCACGACTCAATTAAAATTTAGCTAATCATGTTGTTTGATTATAAAACGAAACCTATATAGCAAGCTTAGTGGAACAACATAACTGACTGTAATTTAAGTTTGTGGACATATTGAACGAATCCTTAGGTTTTCAAGCTTCCATAGTACTAGGGCATGGAAATCTTAGGTACCTTGTTGGATGGCCTTCGATCACGACTTGTTAATCGACGTAGTTTTGGTTTTTGGTTTGACTGAAAAATCTGTACAGGGGTGTTTGGGACAGTGGGTAAATCGTGTATATATGCAGAAAAGTAAGACAGAAACTTGTAAACAAATCGTATATTGAATTGATAAATTGTTTACAGACTTTAATCCTATTTATACTACATGAATCGGCACCTAAGAACAAGGGGTATACTGATTCTATAAAAGTAATCGACACAACCTAAACTAAACGTTACAACCTGTAACCGTTATATCCTAACTAACTAAACGACCCATATTGACCCAGCCCATAACCAAAAGTGTTTACAGGCTTTACGTATTACAGAACATAAAAACAATAAATACTATTTGGTCCTTAGACTATATTAACTAACTAATTATATCATTAGTTCCAACATACCTTTCTATATATAGTGTATATATAAGATAGCAGTTGTTTCCAAACTCTATATAAGATTTTGAGATTTATACCTTTTTGAAATTTCTTGAGAAAAAATTGAGTTGAGTAGCAGCACCTTGAGTAGTCTTCTTCAGAGGTATCACTTGCACCAAACAAAGATAATGAAAATTAAAAGCTAGTATAACCAAGTACACTTCTACTATTGGGAACTATCAAATTAATACAGCCCAACGTGACACCATGTTTTCGACTATTACAATTGTGGAATATGGCCTTTTGATTTCAAGAAAAGAAACTTACATGAAGATATGAAACGACCCCAAAATCCAAGACTGCTTCCACTTGGAAAAAGTTCGGGTTTTAGAGCTAATACTTGTAAAGCCGTTTGGCCGTTCCTATCATTTTCCAACACGATGCTGGGGTACTTATCAATAATATCAGACGCCACATCTGTATCACGAAAATCAATTCCAGATCAAACATATGCGATGAGATCTATGTTTATAACAAGTTGTGACTCAATTTTGTCAAAATATGTGAATATATAACTTTTTGTTGCGGATTATATATATTTTTTGTAATTCAAGTAAGCTATGAAATGATTTTTGCGACAAAAGAGAAAAATAAATATGACTAGAGATTATGGTCATGAAATCTATAAGTGTAATCAAAATGATGTATGCCTAATGCCTCATTATATGATCATATATTTATATCTACAATTTGAAAACTCAATAATCAAACTTACTTACCATAAAAACCGGCCATAATCGTGAGAGTAATGAGATCACCACCCGCTACTCCTCTATACGGATTAGCATTTTTCTCACCGGGGCCTAAATCGGGAGTCACAGTCAACAAGTATCGTAATGTCTCTTTGTTTACGTTCCAAGCAGCGAGTTTAACTGGTGTATTACCATACGGATTCACTTTTAAAACCATATTTTCGTCCTGCTGCACCAAAATTTTAACAGCAGTCGTATTTCCAACCTTAGCAGCATAATGTAAGGGACCATTTCCATTAAAGTTGGGTACAAACAATTTATCTTTTGCACCAACTTCAACTATACGTTCCACGAGCTTCTTGACAAACCGATTGGATCGATTTGTTCCCACGGCTATCATTAACGGAGTCTCCCACCAATATGTGATCTGCTTGGTCATTAAGCCTGGTTCTTTTTCGAATAATTCACTCACAGAGTCCCAGTCGTCGAGTAATGCAGCTCTGTATATCGGAATATCGGTTATTACATGATCGTAATTAACCATTTTAACTAAACTTGAATCAACTGAATAGAATGTTAGCAAGCTTCTTGATCCTAAAGCAAATTTATATACTGAAGTCAACTATAAAGTCTATAATCTTTTTGTTTTATATTGCATGTTGTATGAATAATGGTGGCCTTCCATGAATTTTACTTAAATAAGCCGCCTCTAAAGTTGCAAACTTACGTTTGTTTTCCTTTGCTAATAAACTAGTTTTAATCCCCGTGCACGCACGGGGCTTGTACATTATGTTTTTTAAATATATTTATAATTTTTATTTTTTCTGTTTTATAAGTTATGAAAGTTTAAGGGGTTATTTGTTTTTTTTTTAAAGTCATAATAAAATTTGTAAATTTATAAATTTACACTTAACTCTATACAATTTATTTAAAATTAAACCACTAAAGTTTTATTAATTACCTCCTCTTTTTTTCAAGTTTTTGTTTTTATAAATTTGACACATATATTTTTATGTGTTTTTTTTTCTTTATCAGATTTCTCCACCAAAATAATGCTAATTTTAGAATTATTTAAGCTTTTTAATTAAATATATATTCAAAAATAATAAAATTTTTGAAGCATCAAACCTAATAAGGAAAGATTATTTTTTTTGAAATGCAAAAGTATTCACTTTTCGTTTTCTTTTACTAAGTAAAAGATGCCAATTATAGTCGTGGTGCCACAGTTGACAATTCTTAACTATATGGGCCAGATGAGCCCGTTGGGCTATTGGGTTTTAGAGTAATTAGTAATTTAGGTTATCGGATTGTTCGGTTTATTCGGTTCGATTATTTCGGTTATTTTTTGATATAAAGGTTTAGTGTTTTTTTTATCGTTTTTTTAATTAGATTTTCAAACTTCTTGTTAGTTGTATATATATGAAAATCTATGTGAGAGCCTTGGTGTTTAAATACACGAATATGACGTGCAAGATTTAATATTTCGTCGTCGCTTGAGACTCCTTTACACTCGCTAACGTCAAGATGTTCAAGTTTCTTGCACCCTTTTAGAATCACAACTAGATCCTCCCTTTCGATATTTGAGAAACGTAGATCTAAGGTTTCTATATTTGGGAATTGAGAGGCGATGGCCGCAGCCTCATCTCCATTGAGCCGAGGAATATATATAATGATGGTCCTATTACAACCATCCACTGTTGACTCCTTGCCTTAATCCCAAAATTAACCAATTTTTTGGATGAACCAACAAGGCAACAATGCTATTAGTATATGATTCGTATATAATTAAGTATAACCCAAATTGACCCGTTTTATACTGAACATAATGAACTTGCAACCTCTAGTGAGCGGTCAATAAGCTCAGCCAGTTGTTATAATACAACCATGAAATACAACATACGGCATATTATACAATGTAAACATACGGCTATTCATTGCAAAACAATTTGGTCATAAATGGCATGCCCAAAGTTACATTATCAACAGATAGAAACACATTAGTCGTAGAGTAACGGTAACCATATGACCCAAGTCAAGAACGACATCTAACAGATGCTGCTTGATTAATCTGATAACTAATATTGACACACAAGCCAATTTCTCCTACGACTAGCATCCACCTAACATTGGCTTCATTGCGTCAATTTCATCATGGTCGTTCATGTTAAGCTACAAAACAACCAATAGACGCCATTAGAATCCAATTGACACGAATAAAGTAAATGATCCAGTTGTATGGATTGAATACTTGCAAGACAAATAGACTTGTAACTGTTTACCTCATCGGGGGTTTGATCGGGGCGTAAACGGGTGCCGTTTAATAAGAAGGTCACGCTTCTGTAATCAAGATTCTTCCGCTTGCAAAATGCAGCCCAGATCTTCCTTATTGGACCATTCCTCTTCATCTTGAAGAACAATTTAGAATTATGCTAAAAGAATAACAAAAAAGTGATGTTTCGGTTAGCTTATGCTTACTAGCATAATGACTGATGAGCTAAATAAGCTCTTTTAGATAATTTCCTCAGCAATGGCTTATGAAAAAGACAGGTTATTTGTGCAAATTATGTTGTTAAACCTTAATTTGCTTGGGTATGTACTCAAAACAGCTTATTATGTTTTAACCATAGTTGGCTGCTTATGCTTCTCCTATATGTAATCAGCTTAAAGAAAAGTACTTCAAGAATTAGTGTTCGATAAAGAATGATTTGCTACAAAGAACTCAACTTAAATCAAGGGTTTAAGCCTGATATGAAGGCAAAAAGTAACTTTGGTTCACCTAACATAAGCAATTTGAAATAAGCAAATCCCACCTTTGTTTATCCCTAAACACCCTTTAAAGTGTAAACTATAAACTACTTATTATAAATAAGCTCACCTAAACTTAAACAACCCATCAAAACAGCCAATTCTTTGGAATTGCTTATTTGCTTACATTAACCAAATGACCACTTTTAATCAAATTACACTGAAAATTAGTTAACAATCCTAAATAAACACCATGCATCATCTAATTATCTAAACCATTACAACCTTAAAAACAAAATGAAACCTTAAAAACACAAACAAACATAGATCTTTATATATAGTTGAACTAAAAAACATTTCACATGCATTTATCATCACTAAATTATTTATAAAAAAAAGGGTTAAAGAGGCTAATTAAGGACCTGATCCTTAACACCAATTCTGATCATAGCAGATGATTGAGATGATGAAGGGCTTGTCTCCATTTTTTTTTTTAAATAATAAACAAAATGAAGGTAAAGTTTTTTTAGTGGAAATAAAAATGTAAATTATTAAAGGGTTTTGTGGACAGCAGATGCATGGCCTTGTTTCAGTAAAAAAAGTTTGACGTTTACTATTTTCGCGCGTTTTCCAACGCTTTGTTTTCTATCTTTTTAGATTCCTTTTTTTTCTTATTTTGTTTTTTTAACCGTGACATTTTGACGAACTAATCTACGGGGTTTGAACCCACCATCACACAGACCTAAACCAGGTAAAGCCCTTCTTATTGGGCTTATTATTGAGCCGAGTATAATAGACCGTGGATCGAATCGAACCGAGAAATCAGATCGAAAAATTCCGGTCCTATCATCGGCGGGGGCGGATGCATGTCCAAGATATGGGGGGCGATGCCCCCCATGACTAGACTAACGAGATAGAATTTTAGTGTATTTTTTCTTCAATATCAACTATTTTTTTAAAGCGCTCCCACCCAAAACTCTAATTGCCCCCCACTCACACATCAAAACCCAACATTCAACACTTTAAAACCATATAAATCATTCATCTCTAAGTAACAATACTCAATTTATCATTTCGATCCTAGTCATTTTTTCCGCATTTTGTTGTTATTGTCAAAAAAAAAAAAATTGACCCCACAATTTAATTTCCTGATTCCGCCACTAGTCTTCGGTTCATCCTTTTTCTTATTTTCAGTTTTCTGTCTGGTCCGATCCTGTTTTCATTTACACAAAATTAACAATTATGTTTTGTTGTACCTGACCAAACAGAAGACCTAATCCCCAGTCTGATGTTTTAGGACAAAATCGATTTTAAGTCTGTCCGATTTTATTGAACGAGGTGATGTTAGAATTAGTGTCAATTCATAACAAATTGAGTAGAACTAACATCAAAATTAGAGTCCCTTTTTGGGTCGCCCGCCAGTAAACTAAAGGATAAAAGGTTTTCAAAGATAGGTAACGTCGTAACCACTTTTTGGTTTACGCCGTAACAAGGGCTCTGATGTTTTTTTGGGGGAATCCCACATCGCCTCAAGGGAGACAGACCCAACCCCTCCATTTGGATATATAAATAGAGATTCATGCCTAGGTCTTCATCATTACAATTCTTAACTAACTATTTCTTACTCCCTTGTAAGAAGTCCTTATCGTATTGACGGGACCCTATGAGTTTTCGAATATATAGTTTATCTTAGGTATCGTGGGGTGTAGACATAAGATGGTACTCTCGTTTGGCAGTACTCCCTTCAAGTTCGACCAAGGTGGTTTCCCGCTTTTGTGAGAATTTGTTTTTCTCCAAAGTTTTTTTTTTTTTATCTTGTTATATTTTCCTTTTAATTTATTTATTTAATTATTTTCTTTTAATTGCTTTTAGTTAATTAGTTTAAAGGTCCTTTATGGTTTAGTTCCCTCTAGCTTCTAGATTAATTAATAATTTCCCGCTGCGAAGTTAATCAATTAGGGAATAGAAAACCTAACAGTGTATCAGAGTTTTAAGCCTAATACTAATAGCACTTAAAAAAGTAAATTGTTAACAATGTTGATAAATGAAAAAAATAATGAATATAATGTATTGGCTTGAGATCATAGAATGTTAATATGTATTTACTTGTTAGAACTTAATAATTGAACGTGATTAAATATACCTCTGAATTCTAAAAAATGTTTAAAATAGAACCTAACTTTAAAACTGTTTTAAAAGAACCTTATACCATATTATAAATCGCTATAATTATATAAGCTTTCATTAAAACTAAATACATCGTTAGTCAAATGTAAATCGGCTCACCCATAGTGAACAAACTATAATAGAAGTTTAAGGCGGGTCGAATGCCTCCTAAAGAATCGGGTTTTTTAATATGCTTCGTGCTGACCTGCATCTTCACGCTTCTTTGTGCTTCAATGATCTACCGAGAACTTTTGATAGGATGATGTCTATATTAAAAGTATTAATATAAAAGTACTAAAACAAAATTCCCGTTTTAGATATACAGAAAATGTGAATTGTATTCTAAACCAAAACCCATGCAAACCGTCACATCTATCAAAAGGGAATTTAATAGAGCGCGTGTGGTTTACCGACACATTAATAAGAGAACATAAGTGAAAGGTGATGTGGGACTCGCGATTCTCGGGCTGACTCGAGCCGGGTACCACGCGAGTTTTGCATGATAAAATCACCATCTCAATTTATGATCCTCGCATCACCTAGTCAGGAATAGTAGGATAAGCATATTCCAGATTAAACATGCATTGATCAGAATCATGAATCTCAAAAGACTAGGAATTTCATAGAGAATGAATTGACAAAGACATATGACTACCTATAATAAATTCGTGATGTGATTACCGGCAACCCTCTTCATAAACAAATCTAAAATATGGATCCTAGCCTTAATTTAAAATTAGGTAATTAATTAAGGAATATTCATGCTAACTAAAATTATTTTATCTTGAAGATGTCTTCTGAAAATGGTGTCAATACTCTAGCTCCCAATCCCTCACCCAACTCAAGCTTCTCTTTACTCTCAGTTCTTGGGAGGGAAAGACTCACCGGTCCAAATTATATGGACTGGATGCGAAACCTTAGGTTTACCCTAAGGTACGAGAACAAAGAGTATGTTCTCGATGAGCAAATTCCCATAATTGATAATGATTCAACCCAAGAAGAGATTGAAGCTCACCAAAAGCACTATGATGATGCAAACAAAGTGTCATGCATCATGGCAGCATCCATGAGCCCTGAACTGCAAAAGACTTTTGAGAACACTTGGGCTTATGAAATGAACCAACAGCTGAAAGAGATGTTTCAGGCAAAGGCAAGCAAGGAACGCCTTGATGTTGTGAAATCTCTCATGAATTGCAAACCGAAACCTAGAGCCTCTATATGTGCTTTCGTCTTAGAGATGAAAGGGTACTTTGACAGGTTGGAATCTCTGAACATGGCGTTCGATGCTGAGCTTTCTATCAACATGATCCTATCAGGTCTGCCAGCTGATTACAATCAGTTTGTGCTCTCGTATCAAATGAACGGGAAAGAGACCTCAATAATGGAACTCCATAGCTTATTGCAAACCGCTGAACAAGGGATCAAGAAAAGTGATGTGCCCTCTACTTCAGCAGCTCCTGTGTTGAATGTTGGTCACAATGCAAAGAAAAGAAAGACTTCTCATTCCAACTGGAAAGGAAAGGCCACACAAGGAAAGTCCGATCGTGGGTCTAAGAGAAAGGTTGATTCTGAGATTGCACCTACAGGTGATCCAAAGGAAGCAGTGTGCTTCTACTGCAACACAAAGGGGCATTGGAAGCGTAGCTGCCCGAAGTACCTGAAGGATCTCAAAGACGAAAATGTCAAAAAGGGTGGTCACTCAGGTATGTTCATGATTGAACTCCACAATACTACAACTTTTGATTTGTGGGTCTTGGATACAGGGTGTGGTACTCACATTTGCAGTGTATTGCAGGGTCTAAAGGAACGTAGGAAGTTGAAGCATGGAGAGCTCAACTTAGTCATGGGAAACAGGAAAATCACACCTGTGACAAAGATTGGAAAGTACGAGCTCATGCTGAAATCTGGAGTTAGGATAAATTTAAATAATTGCTGTTATTCGTCAGAAATGACAAGAAACATTATTTCATTTCATGCTTTGTTTAAGGATGGTTATCAATTTTCATTTGACAATGAGAATGGAGATATTTTGGTTTATTCAAATGGTTGTTTTGTGTTTAAAGCTTCTCCTTGCAAAGGCATATATGAAACTGTTAAATGTATTAGTAATGATGGCAATATGATTTTAAATGTTGGTTCGTCTAATGAGCTTGATAAATTAAAATTGTGGCACTCTCGCCTTGGGCACGTAAACAAGAAATGCATCGCCTAAGTCCAAAAGGATGGAGTGTTGGAATTATTCGACTTCAAATCGGATGATGTATGCGAGTCTTGCTTATTGGGCAAGATGACTAAATCACCATTCACAAGAACGTATGAAAAAGGTAAAGGACTATTAGACTTAGTACACACGGATGTGTATGGACCATTCTGATCAGCCACAAAAGATGGAAAATGCTACTGCGTTATGTTTACTAATGATTTCAGTAGATATGGATATGTTTATCCGATTAAACATAAGTCAAATACCTTTTAAGTATTCAAGAGGTATCAAAACGAAGTAGAGAACCAACTGGGCAGAAAGATAAAGGTACTCTGATCCGATAGGGTAGGAGAATACCTTAGTATCAAGTTTTTTGATCATCTTAAAAACTGCGGTATAGTTTCATAGTTAACTCCTCCTAGAACACCACAACTGAATGGTGTTGTTGAGAGGAGAAATAGAACCATGTTAGACATGGTTCGAGCTATGATGTGTCGAGCAATACTTCCAATAAGCTTCTGGGGTTACGCATTAAAGACAGCCACCCATATCTTAAATCTTGTACACACTAAGAAGGTCTGGAAGACACCTTTTGAGATGTGGAAGGGAAAACGTCCTTCTCTTAGGCACATGAAAATCTGGGGTTGTGAGGTTTTTATGAGACGAGAAGCTCAAGACAAACTAGAAGCCAGATATGAAAAGTGTCTTTTCATCGGTTATCCGGAAGATTCATTTGGATATTTGTTTTACAAACCCAAGGATAATGTGGTGTTTGTAGCTCGAAGAGGAGTGTTCCTTGAGAGAGAAATGATATCTAAAGAGGACAGTAGGAGTAAAATAGACCTTGAAGAAATTCAAGAGTCTGTCGACGAAGAACCTATAGTAAACACTGACTCTCAACAAGAGGTGGTGACACCTGTTGAACCTAATGATGTATCCTTACCCATTCGCAGAACAAGTAGAGTAAGTAAGCCTCCTCAAGATCCTCAGTTCTACTATGGTTTCCATATTGAAGAGGACAAGATTAGTGATAGTACACTAAGTGAATTGGATGAGCCTGCTAACTACAAGGAAGCGATGGCAAGCCCTGAGGCTGCTAAGTGGAAGGAAGCTATGAAAAGCGAGATTCAGTCTATGTATGACAACCAAGTTTGGAATTTGGTTGACACTACACCCGGTCTTAAGACGGTGGGATGTAAGTGGATCTTCAAGAAGAAGACAGACATGGATGGGAAAGTACACACTTATAAAGCTAGGTTGGTTGCGAAGGGTTATACTCAAACCCACGGGATTGATTATGAGGAAACCTTCTCACCAGTAGCTAAAATAAAGTCAATTAGGATAATGCTTGCCATAGCTGCGTTTCATGAGATAAATATGGACAGATGATGTCAAGACCGCTTTCCTTAACGGAAAACTGACAGAGGATGTGTTTATGACACAACCAGAAGGTTTTAAAAATGCAAAGTATCATAAAAGAGTGTGCAAGCTTCAAAAGGCCATTTATGGACTTAAACAGGCTTCTCGTAGCTGGAATCTTTGCTTCCATGAGAAAGTCACACAGTTTAGATTTTCTAGAAGCGAAGATGAGTCCTGTATATATGTCAAAATCAGTGGGAGTATTGTAGTCTTCCTAGTATTATATGTGGATGATATACTACTTATAGGAAACGATATACCAACGTTACAAAGTGTAAAAGATTCGTTGAGGAAATGTTTTGCTATGAAAGATTTAGGAGATGCAGCATATATTCTTGGTATAAAGATTTACAGAGATAGGTCAAAACGTCTTATAAGACTTAGTCAGGACACGTACTTAGATAAAATTTTAAAAAGATTTAGAATGGAGAATTCTAAGAAAGGGAATCTACCCTTACATCATGGCATAAAGATTAGTAGTGATCTATGTCCGAAAACTAATGATGAACTGGACAAAATGAGTCGAGTCCCATATGCTTCGGCTATAGGATCGATCATGTATGCCATGACGTGTATAAGGCCTGATGTCTCCTTTGCTTTGAGCATGGTGAGTCGACATCAGCAGAATCCTGGCGAAGGTCATTGGACAGCTGTAAAGAATATTCTTAAGTATTTAAGAAATACTAAAGACAGGTTCTTGGTTTATGGTGGAGAAAAGGAACTCAGAGTGACTGGTTATTGTGATGCTGGTTGCAAAACAGAATTCCAAGATATAAGTCGGTCATAGTCTGGTTGGATATTCTTACTGAATGGGGGAGCGGTGACATGGAAAAGTTCAAAGCAAGATACAGTGGCAGACTCTACGTGCGAGTCTGAGTATATTGCGGCTTGTGAGGCTTCAAAGGAAGCTATCTGGATGAAGAATTTCATTGGAGATCTTGGAGTTGTTCCAACAGTACAAGACCTCATTGAAATATTCGTGCTAATGAGAGTGCAGTCGGCCTTGACAAAAGAACCCAAAGATCACGGGAAAGTCAAAGCATATTAAAGAAAATACCATTTGTTCGAAGCAAAGTAGCAGAAGGACACGTGATTGTGAAAGACATACGATCAGAGGATAATCCAGCTGATCCATTCACAAAGGCATTGGCTAAGTCCAAACACGATGAACATGCTTGGAGCATAGGATTGAAAGATAAAATAAAGTTTTAGTTGTTAGTTTGAATTCGAAACAGTATAAGCAATGAATGATATTGTAATAGATATGGTGATTAGATAATGGAGATTTATTTATTTGAAAGTGTTCTACCATTTTCTATTAATTGTCATTGTGTTTCATTTTTTGCATGTTTAGAAACCACTTCATGATACTTGTTTACTCAAACTTCTCAGTCGTTCATACTATAGGAAGTAAGTATTGATTTAAAGACTGTCATGGGAGTGTTTGGTAGATTGTCTATAGAAAATAGACAAACAAGAAATGCTGCAACACTCATAGAGTACTTAATGGGAAATAAGTATAGAAAACCCGAACTTAGAAGATTACTTCATGATTAATAATCACGATAATTCTAAGATGATAATATCCTCTATTCTTAAAATGGAGATACATCGAGTTTCTAGTTTTTCAAGTCTGTTACACTTTAGTTTATTCAAACGCGCGCGTAATTGCAATTTAAGTGGATATGCTAGGTATTACATACGGTTGACTAGTTCTATGTATTCAAAGTTTATTTGTTCCTTTCGCCTAAAAGGGAAAGTGATATCAAAGGGCCCCTCGATGATTAAATGTTGACTTAAATGTGCTAGGCCTAGCCGGGACTAAATTGATGTATTCAATTCAGTAGTCTCATATAGTCAAATAATCAGAAAATCGAGAAACATAATATTGAACCTAGAGATTGGATAAAATCATGTCCTAAGCTTTCAATACGATATCAGTAGAACAAAGGAATATTTGATCACTTATCTAAGGGTTGTCTCCAAATACGATTCGGAGTTCAGCAGTTGCATTGGATGGCACTCTCTGCTTAGTTGATCAGGACAAACTTTGACCAAGTTAGTTGATGACTTGTCCAAGTGGGAGACTGTTGGATTTAATGTCCAAGTTCATAACTAATTGGTAAGACTGTCGTCAAAAGTAAAGTCCTTTTTAAGTCGCCCTCAGTGAACCGTTAAGAGAAATAATAAGGAAGAATACTTTGCGGTTTAAACCGTAAAGGGCTATGGGATGTTTGGGGTATCCCACATCGCCCCATAGAGTAAAGTCATGCCCTTTCCTATTGATATATATAGAAGGGCATGAAAAAATGTTTAAGTACTCATTTCTTCCTTCTCTATTCCTACTCCTTATAAGAGTCTTTCGTGTATCGGGACCTTAGGAGTTCGAATTACTTTCTCTTCGGTTTGTGGGTGTGAACTATTAGAGGTACTCTCGTTTGGGTACTTGCCTCCAAGTGCGACCAAAGTGGTCCGTGTGTGAGAAATCCGATTTTCTCAAAGGTTGGTATTTTCTTATTTATTTACTTACTTCATATTAAGTTGCTTTTAGTTTATTAGGTTTAGATCTTTTAGGGTTTAGTTCCTTTTCTGCCCTAGATTAATTGTTATTTTCGCTGCGTGTTAATCTAGTTAGGGAATAGAAAACCCATCAAATATTTGTAGGGCTGAGCAAAGTGAACCGAAAACCGACCCGACCCGAACCGAGCCGAACCGAACCGAACCGAGTGTATTCGGTTCGGTTTTCGGTTTTGGATAAGTATTTCGGTTTAGTCGGTTTCGGTTCGGTTCGGCTCAAACCCGACATTTAGTCGGTTCGAACTACTAAACCGAACCGAACCGAACCGACCCGAGCGTATTCGGTTCGGTTTCGGTTTATATACGGTTTTGTCGGTTCGGTTCTCGGTTTGCAAAATTCCTTAATTCGGTTTCGGTTTCGGGTCGGTTTTTGTCGGTTCGGGTCGGTTCCGACCCGATGCTCACCCCTAAATATTTGTATAATTGAGTCAATGTAATCTTATTAGAGGACATATTCTAAGCTCTCACAATAATGTTTATCAAATGTCATTCATATTGTAAGCTGCATCATATCATTCCTGATCTTTTGGAGGCGAATCTGCTAATAGATACACCCGCGTGGTACTAAAAACAAAATGGGACGGTACTTGCTTGAAAATGAGAAAAAAATAAGTAGTAACTTGTAAGCATTTGCATACACTTTGGTCTAATTTGATCGACTTATTTGACTCATTTCTTGGTAACCTAGTTTTTACTGGAAAATGTTGGTAACTTAATTCATTAGAGATATAACATAACTTAATACCAACTCGTTTGCAGTAAAATAGATCAGAAATGATATAAAGAATCTTGAGATGAAAGACATGGTATTTGATTGACACTTGTTACCAAGATCACTTGCTTTTTCTTTGGTGATGGATGATATGTATCTTCTGGTTGCAGTTGAAAGTGGGAGTGTTACTTATTATGGTCTATGGATATTGGGGTGTGATGATGCTTGAATAATTGTACTCCCAATTTGTGGGGTTCCCATCATGTTACATGTTCTAATAAGAATCTTGCACTTGAATGTACTTATTTCACTTTACATTAGCACCCAAAAACTTGATCAATATGCAAGTAAAGTGAGTGACTGAACTAATCTTTATTCATTCATTTATCCAATTCAAATGTACATGTTTTTGACAGTTCAGGAATACATAAGATTTTTTAGCAGTTGAGATTTGAGATTCTCTACTACTAATAGGAAATACAAGTTAAAACCTCACATGTATTCACTTTAAGACCAATCTTCAGACGCCTAGTTTATTTGGTTTTGCTGAAAACTTTGCAAAAAAAAAAAAATCACGATTCCCGAGCATGTATCTCAGATGTATTGTAACAAGTGTATATGGTAAGAAGTTATAATGTGAGATTGTGACGAAAGATAGAAAAAACATTTCTTGTGAGCTAAGATCCCCTCAACTAGAGGTGTAGAGTGTCCATCTTAAATCACTCATGGATCGTCATCATCACTCATTTTCTTTGAAGCAAACTTGATAGACAGCTTTATCTCTTTATATTAATAAAGTGAAAACTTTATATGTTGTGATATCAAATTGAAGAGTTTACCATTTATTTCTATTACGCTTTCCTCTATACTAGATACTCCCACTAAACGCAAATGATATATTTTGTGTTAGTAAGTGCGATAACTATTTTTTTAATGTTCTAAAGGCTTAGAAATGATGGACAACTAATCATTTGGTTTTTTTAATGATTTGTCCCTATGTAAAGATGGACGCATTCCAGCTCCCTATAATAAGCAAAAGTGAAATTATATCAATCTATGCTACTTTTATGAATCTTGAAAACTGCATTAAATTAAGGTATTTTGTCTAAATACCTCTACATACCTCTTAAAACACATTAAGATTGATCATTTAAACTTACAACTTTTCAAAACAAACACTAAAATTAATCTAAAAAGACACACTTTTGTATTTCAAGAACAAACATTGTGCACAAAGCGCACAGAATCACGAATTCTCAAATATAATTATTTGCCGCTATACACTATCGCTTTACGCGGATATTCGTCTAGTATATTCTCATATTTCTTAAAAATACGTTCAATAAGTGAAAGTAGACCTAAAGCAGATTGGTATTGTGTGAACTTGGCCCTTATAAATTTGAAACTTTTATAGAACATATAATGTCGAACTTAAGATATATTTTAACGACACAAAAGTTGCACAATCATATATACAAAAAAAATCCACATTACGAACTTTTTTAAACGGCGGTTTTATTAGAGCTCTAAATTACCCGGTGCACAAAATGTTTTTAAAGTATAAAAGAAATAAGACATGTATTTATATGGCACATAATTTCGGGACCAAGTTCATTTATGAAAAATCGGATTTTTAACGCAAATTTACACTAGGCGGCAACACATCATATGCCTCTTAGCTACTTTAGCATGAAACTATAGACAAAAGAGGCTTACAATGGAATAGTGCAAGCATTTTCAGTATCATTATTAATCAATGTAGCATGGATTTTCTAATCGTGTACGAAGCGCAAGAATGAAGATAACGAATATCTTCACTCCGAAGTCTTTCCTAAGAGGTTTTGAGTCGAAAAATACACTAATTCTGCCAAAGCAAATAACCAATTGGTTTTTGAATCACGCATCAGAAATCTAAAATGCAACCTAGAAATATTACAATACGCATAATCATACGTCCAAAGATCACGTACGTAAAATTACATTATATGATATACTAAATTTAAAAGATTAGTGGATTCTCATTTGTCAATATCCTAAACCTTTAACTAACTCTTTTTTGAATTAGATGAACCTACGTTCTATTCGAAAATCCCTTTGTAAATATATCATTTTACAATTTACCATTCAGAACTTCGAAAGCAAAGTAGCATTAGCAATCTCTTAGATCGGGCCCAATGATTATATTCAAATTAAAGCAATATAATGGCTATTCGTTTGGACTGGCTTGATTTCACTAATCCATTCGTATCCATTATGAGAGAGTCCCAAGGGCACATTAATTTTGAATTTGAATTTGACCTTTTAATTAATTTTGTGCTACAAATGACGGTAGCTATATTCTTTTAAACGGCATTATGTTGGTAACAGTTAGCAAGGAGCTAGAACAATTATAGAATTACAAAACATCCATACAAAGAAGATATTATTGTGTCCATATAAAAGAATTACGATAGGTTCCTATTTTTCACACATATAATATCTAGAGAGAGAGATGGATGGGAGAAACACACAAAAGAGTGTGTAAAAATGATTCAACCAACACCCTCTTCATGTGTGGAGAGGGCTTTTATACAAAGGGTAAACCGGGCTTTCCATGAGCTTTCTATGCTTTGGCCCGAATAGCTTACTAAATAATACATAAAATTGTCTAACTATTACAAAGGCTCGTAAGATCGATAATGATCTATAGGAAACTAGAAGGGGGGGGGGGGGGGGGGTTGAATAGTTTACTGGTTAATTTACCGTTTTAAAACTTTGCTTTGAAAATTGTTAGATTCAAGTTATATGTCAATCAATCAACAATATGAATCACAACTAAATATCTAATATAATGAACTAAGTAAGCAATAACAATAAAGAGATAGAGAAAGAAACGATCAAACCAAGACACCAAGATTTATAGTGGTTCGGCAACGAAGCACCTCTTCGTTCCTACTCCACTCGAGATTTCACTATGTCAACAAGCTCCCTTTAGGCGGAAAAAACCGTTTACACGTCGCTTACTTTCTTTTCCGACACTAAGCTAGATGTCGAGTCCTAATCTTAGCTAGAACCAATCTAAGACTTCACTAAGTCTTTACACACTCACAAGATATATATACCCTTGGATTGACACACAATCCAAATCACACCAATACACAATTTACACACTTGGATCTACACACAATCCAATTTACACAACAACACTAAATATATGTAATGAAGATTTGTGATCTTGAGGAGGAAGAGAGAGATCACTTGATAACAATTTGTATATAGAAAAATACGATTGTTCTTCTCTTGCACATGATTAGAGGAAGAAGAAGAAGAAGAAGAAGTGAGGAAGAAAGAATTAATCACTTGAAAACAAGATCAAGATATGTTAGTGATCAAGACATGTGTTTTAGAAAGAAAGGAAGAAGAGAGAATAACAGATCTGAAAAAATTCATGGCAAGAGGTTGTGTTTTTCAGATGGGGTGGCCCAGTATTTATAGGGACAAAAAAATGACCGTTGCTGGTGGCAGTCCCTTATATATAAGGGGGCCGTCAGGCCTAAAAGGGGGCCGCCACTAGACTCTGATCCCTTTTTTTTGTCCTTTTGTGGTGCGTGTTGTATCCGTTATAGAACCTTCTATTTTGGGGGGAAAATTTGAATTTCAAATTTTATGTTTTTAATAAAACATTTCTTTTAATGAATAAATATTTTGTTTTTATATTTTTATAAAAACACATTTGTAGAAATGTCCGGTTAAGAAAAATATTTTTTGATCACTAATCATGTTTAATGATTTTGTTTATCCCATACCTTAAGTGGTAATCTTTAGAAATAAGAATTTTATGATTAGTAAATTTATAAACAGTTAATTTTATCGCAAACGTTTTCACCTTTGTTATTATCAAAACATTGAGAGGTCGAAAAATATAATTAACATTTTTAGACATTATTTGTATTAACAATCTCCTCCTTTTTGATGATGACAAAACATAAACTCATTTAGTATAAAAATAGAAGTTTATAAATTATTAGGAGTTTAATTCTATTTCTCTCCCTTTTTGTCGAATCCAAAAAGGTTGATCGTCGAGTCGTAGTAGAGAGAAAGAAATCGACGAAAAAAACTCCCCCTTGATGTAACTCCCCTAGTTCGGGGCACAAGAGGATCGATCTTATGTAATTTGTTTGCTACAAAACAAATGTTAGAATGTACAAAGTGCAGCAAATATGCATGACTAATAGCTTACAGTTAGCACACATTAAAAACCTATAAAGTAACAGTGGCATTTTAAATTCATAAAGAAATCATATATAGTCACAAGGACAATAATTGAATGATACAAGCATGAGATAATCATAACTAACACAACATATTAAAGCATTTAATGAAAGTAAACTAGTAGATGATTCTTGACTTCATAAGGATGTTTCAAGGAGAGTTGGTAATGATGGATGAAGGAAAAAGGGTTGAGGGCCCAATGATGAGAGATTTGATTCGGTTAAGGTCATCTTTTAAGATATTGAATACTTTACGAGTACCCAGGCAACAATGACAAAAGTCCAATGTAAAATTGATTTGGTCGAGAAAAAGGAGGATGAGTGACCCGGTGAGGAGGGAGTAAACAAATTAGTTTGACTCAATTGCACATTGAATATTGATATCAAGAAGATTTGAAAGGTGTAGGAGTTCGTGCAAATGGTTCATACTATGATTTTGAGTAGAGATTTGTGGAGGTAAGTAAGAGGATGTAGGATTAGATGAGTTAGGGGAAGGAAGCAAGGAAGTGTAACAAAGATTGATAACTTGGTGGAGATATAGGTAGTGAGTTACTTGAGATAGAGTAGGTGAGGTCCTATATGGTGAGGAAAAGGTGTGAAGGTGGAGGATTATGACATTGTCCTCCAAGGTTCTAAATGTTCTCTTTTGTGAGTTTCGTGAGTAGACACGAGGAGATTGTTAGAAAATGACACTGAGACTTTGAAGAGATGTTATAAGAGAATTGGTGAGTGAATGGAAAGGATGGATGTTATATAGAAGAATTTGGGAAAGGCAGGTTATGGTGTAAAAATAGTAATTTCTAAGGAGTGTTTTAGATAAGAAGGGAAAGGGCAGCTAGACCTAGGAAGAATAAGGTCAAAGATGCAGACAAGGAGAGGACAGGAATATTTCGTGTTACTCCTGATGGCGATCCCTTATTAGTTAAAGGCGGTCCCGAATATATAAGTAGGGGCCGCCTACACCATTTAGGGGGCGTTTTCATAGGGTTTCGAAATTTTTTAAAAGTTTAATCCTTTTTCAGAGTAGTCAATGAGGATGATTTTTGGCATTTTCAACACTTCAAGTATCACATAATATAACTAGGAAATAAATCATGTAAATATGGCCAAGATAAAGCAATAATAATTGACAAAATTGTCATACTAATAGGGTCACATAAAAAGCATGTAATTATAATGTAGACATGGAGTAACACGAAATCTAGGACTAATATGATTCATGGATTATTTCCATAGAAGAGATAAATTCAAGTAGAAATCTAGGACAAATGGCTTCATGTAGGTTATATATTTTAGTGAGTTTGATGGCTTTAAACATTGTTTTGATGTTGTCATATTTGGTTGATTCGGGTTTAACAAGACGACCTTCGTGAATAGCTCTGCATTCTAAATTTTGAATGATAGGTTTCAAGTAGTTAGGAATGTAGGAATCATTCAAAATCTTTAGGATGTATGATTTTGTGTAATGTAGTTCATCTTCGAACTCCATTTTACCTAAAAAAGATTATGTATTGATGTTTTGCGTTCGTGCCTAGTGTGTGCCTATATGCAACAAATGTGGAGTAACGATTAACTCAACCTAAATATAACATCCTAAGAGTTAATCCAAACGCTCCTTAGTTTGATTTTGCTCAACCAAACAAGTCGAAAAATACATATGAATTATGTATCTCGAAATTTGTTCATGAGGTCATTATGCATGTATTTGAAAACGTTTTTTTAGGTTGTATTGACAATGCATAACAACAATTTTATGATGTTCCTAACGTGAGTGATTTGAAAATAAAATTGGGGTTTTGGTTCGAAATCAATTTTTCAACAAGTTCACTAATGTATGCAAATCCTATATCTACGGGAAGCATATTAGTTATACATTGTATCCTAGTACTCTTAATTGCACAAAATTGAAAGAAAAATCGAAAATCCCCAATTTTGATTTTTGGTGTTCAACATGAACCCTAGACACAAATTAGAGAGAAAATAGATGAAACGACTTACAATTGATGATCTTTGTGATATAGAATGATTATTAGTGTTGATTTGATCTTCAATTGAAGTTTTAATGGTTGATTTTGAGTTTTGGTGGGTTTTGGTTCGAGTTCGTCAATGGCAGCAGGTAAGGGGGTGTTTGTTTTTCAGTTTTGAAAATTTTTGGTTAAGTGTCCCATTTTGTGTCTTGCTGATGGCGGTCTCGTATTTACCTGGCGGTCCCAAATATATTGGGGGCCGCCCTCAGGCAATGATTTTGAACTTAATTTTGACGAAAATTTTGCGAAGAGGAGTGACGTTTTAATTTGCATTTCGCGAATTAAACATGCTTAAGGTACTTCAGATGAAGCATTTAAGTTGTCCGACCGGAATGGAGCACGGACTAGAATGAGACAGAAAGAAATAGAACGACTAATATGATTTATGGAATGTGTTCCATCATTCCTAAACCAAGACGTAGATAGTTAAACAATTCACGTTTAAGGGGTTTAGTAAGAATATCGGCGATGTTGTCGGCGGACGGCACTTTTTCGATTGAGATATGTCCTTTCTGGACATTATCACGAAGAAAGTGGTGACTAATAATACGATGAGTATGGTACAGAATGTTGCACCAGGATTTTGCTAAGGTCCATCAGTGCCTTTGTTGTCGCATCATGATGGGAACGTCGTCGAGTTCGTACGTCAAAGTCGCTGAAGCTTGTTCATCCAATTCTTGTTGACATGCCTTTCCGGCGCTTACGTATTCGGCTTCGGTAGTGGATATAGCAAGAGCGGTTTGTTTCTTCAAGAACCAAGATGTCAAACAACATCCCACGAACGTACAAATACCGCTAGTGCTCTTTCGGTCAGTCGGCATATACTACGGTTTCTATATCGGTCCCTTTAGGATACCATAATCCTAAGTGCGTAGTGCCTTTAATGTATCAGAAGATACGCTTAACCGCTTCAAGGTGAGAGGTTTTAGGAGACTTTTAAAAGCGGGCACAAAGGCAGACACTAAACATGATATCGGGCCTACTTGCCGTTAGGTATAATAGACTACCTATCATGCCTCGATACTTGGTACTATCTACCGACTCACACTCTTCATCTTTCGTGAGTTTAGTATCGGAGGACATGGGATTTTTCATTGGTTTAGAATCTTCTAGACTAAATTTCTTAAGAATTTCTTTAATATACTTAGATTGATTAAATAATATACCGTCTTCTATTTGTTTAATTTGTAATCCAAGGAAGAAGTTAAGTTCACCCATCATGCTCATCTCCAACTCGTCATGTATGACTTTATTCATCACACATGTCTTGACAAGTCGAACCGAATATAATGTCATCGACATATATTTGAACAATGATGAGATTTGAACTTTTCTTCTTAGTAAAAAGAGTGTTATCTACCATTCCCATTTTATATTCATGTTTAATAAGAAAAGCTTTTAATCTATCATACCAAGCTTTGGGTGCTTGTTTAAGACCATATAAAGCTTTCTTTAATTTATAAACATGATCCGGTTTTTCGAAATCAATGAATCCCGGAGGTTGTGCCACGTATACCTCCTCATTGATAAAACCGTTCAGGAATGCACTTTTTACATCCATTTGGAATAATTTAAAATCTAAGGCGCAAGCATAGGCTAATAATATCCTAATAGATTCAAGTCTAGCAACCGGGGCATAAGTTTCATCATAATCGATGCCCTCTTGTTGGTTGTATCCTTGAGCAACTAATCTAGCCTTATTTCGAGAAACAACACCGTTCTCGTCTAACTTATTTCTAAACACCCACTTAGTTCCTATAATTGTCATATTCTTAGGTTGTGGAACTAACTCCCAAACGTCGTTAGCAATGAATTGATTTAATTCTTCTTGCATGGCGACTATCCAACTTTCATCTCCTAAGGCTTCATTTACATTCTTAGGTTCTATAGTTGATATAAAACAGTAGAAGTTACTTTGGTTTTGGGCTTGTGATCTAAGGGTTCTTTGGTTGAGGTTTCCTATGACATTTTCTAGGGGATGGTTCCTAGATTCCTTAATATTGACTATTTCGTCAATCTCTAAAGTTTCACCCTCAACAACATTTTCTAGGTTTTCTTTTTGATTTCCCTAATAGCTTCTTCTTCATCCAAGTCATCGTCCACCAAGGGTGATGTCTTAGAGGGTGGAGGAGTTTCATCGAATGTCACGTTGAGTGATTCTTTGATTTTCCTAGTGTGTTTATTAAGAATGATATATGCTTTACTATTTTGGGAGTAACCTAGAAAGACACCTTCGTAAGACTTTGGGTCAAACTTGGTAAGGTAGTCTTTAGTGTTTAGAATGAAGCACTTGCTTCCAAACACTCTAAAATAGTCAAGAGTAGGTTTCCTACCTCTCAATATTTCATAAGGTGTTTTTCCTAAGATGGTTCTAATTAGGATTCAGTTGAGAATATATGTTGAAGTATCTACGACGTTACACCAAAACTTTTATGGTAACGATTGCTCGTTCAACACTGTTCTACTCATTTCTTAAAGTGTCCTATTTTTCGTTTTAACCACGCCATTTGATTGAGGAATGCGTGGAGCCGAGAAGTTGTGAGTAATACCATTGGCATTACAAAACTCTCGAAATAGCACTTCATTATCAAATTCTCTACCATGGTCGGTTCTTATTGACACTATTATACATCCTAATTAATTTTGGATTTTCTTACTAAATATTTCAAATTGATCGAAAGCTTCAGTTTTATTCTTAAGAAATCTAGTCCAAATATACCTAGAGTAGTCATCTACTATAACTAGGGTGTAGAGGTTTCCTCCGTAACTCCGTACGGTGAATGGACCGATTCATATGGAGAAGTCTAAGCATCTAGCATTGAGACTATCATTCTTAGCTTTGATGACTAGCGTTGAGCTTGTTTTCCCATTTTATAAGCATCACAAAAAATGTTGATCAAACTTAAGCTTAGGTAGATTCTAACTCAATTCCTTAGAGGCCAACAATTAATGAGGACACATATTTTTGCGTGTCTATCTCCTATGCCACAAGGTGGAATTTTCATCAATCATTTTTAGAAAGATTTGACCCTTTGGCTTATTTCCTAATTTCATCACATATAAGCCTTTCTTCCTAATACCTCTACATATCACTTTATCGTCCTTAGTGATTTCACTATCATGTTCAGAAAAAGTTACTTTACTTTATTATCACATTATTTGTCACTATTACTTAGCAAGTTGAATCCTTGATTTCAACATGTTCTTCCTATCTATTTTAAGAGAGTCATTAGTAATCGTACCTTTGCACATGGATGTTACGCGAAGATTAATACCAAAAATAACGTTACTCTTTTGTATGCCTTGTAAGTGGAGAAGAGCTTTAGGTTTGCCGTCAGATGTTTGGAACATCGGCTAATCATGATCTATTCCACAGGGCTCCAAATAGACTCTAAGGGCATATCCTATTTATATAAGACAATAACTCAACATTTGGTCCCACATATCTCAGGGGTCCAAAAGTTGTTAGTGCCAAAACATTCTCTTTGCATTTGATTAGCAGATTGTTTGGGATGTGAGATTGGAAGAAACCATTTCCCATGGCATTTGTAACTTTGATGTTGGAGAAAGTTGTTCAAGTTACGGGGAAATTCATGGGGTTGGTTTTTGAGGGGTCGATGCACAACTTGTCTTTTTGGTTGTGGTGTTTTAGGACGATAATATAATTATATTGATCTTCTAGGAGGTTTTAAGTTTTAGATCTAAAATTAGTTTCGAAAAATCCAAATAAAAAAAAAAAAAAAATCCGGGTTTTGTCAATGGCTTATCGAATTGTTTAAAACTTCAATTGTCACTAGCCAAAGGGAACTTTGACTTCTTTACAATCATGTGTTTTGCTCTAGGACCCAAAATGCGATTTTTGAAAAGTCATAGTTTTCTCTGACCAGGTGTAAACTGGGGGCGGTCCCATTATTTATTTTGGGGGCGCCCCGAATACATTTAGGGGGACGCCTATAATTATGGGGACCTCAATCAAGAAACACGGTCTTTTTCTGCGCTTTAACAAATTTTATTTCCTTAGTTCCACTAGATGATGCTTCAAAAGAATTAACCCTAAACCTAATTTATCACGGAGTGTTTTTTGATTTACTTCACTTTTCATTCAAGCATTGTGACTACTTTTCAAATTTATTTAATCTTGTAGATTCTTCTTTGAGCTTTTCATTTCCTATTTTAATGTGGATGACACTTTGCACAATCGAGATTCAAACTCCCTTGTTTTTTCGAGTTTGGATAATCTATATTTAATTCTTTAAGCTTATTTTCTAGGGGAATATTTCTAAATTAAGCTTTTAACCGTTGTTCTTAATGAATATCATTAAACCTCTTTTGCACAATTTATCATATTCTTGTCTAACGCTAATCATCAATTGATGAGTTTTCATCACTAAAGTAGAAGGATTCGGAACATACCTCTTTTGGTTTGCTTGAGCTACAAGGACATGTCTCGTCTTGGATTTTTCATCATATCTTCACTCCCTTATCGTCCAAGAAACTCCAAAAAATTCTCTTTGGTTTCTTGTCTCTTGGTGGCTTTGGGACATTCTCCAATAAGATGATTTGGGATCTCCGCATTAAAGCACTTCCTTTCAATTTTTTAGTTTTTGTCATCTCGGCTTTTTTTGAAAGGTCTTTTTTGTCGTTCATCGAGGTTGTCTCAGAATCTAACTCTTCGCTAAAAGAACTTCTTGAAGTCTATTACCGCCATGGGCGTATACTCTTCGTCTTCACTACAGAAGTCGAACACTCTTCTCACTAGATTCATTCTTAGCTTTTAAAGCAAGAGATTCCTTTCAAACTTTGCTTTGATTATTTCAGAAATCTTTCTTGATGTATCTCATGGAATTTGAGGTTTCCAATGAGCTCATCAAGAGATAGTGATGTTAAGTCTTTTGACTCTTCAATCGCCGTGACCTTTTCTCTCCATTTAGGATTTAGAGCCCTAAGAAACTTCCTTACATAGTTATTACTAGAGTAACATTCATTAAGAGCTTTAAGACTAGTAATAATAGTATTAAATCTAGCAAAAGCACTATCTATAGATTCGTCTTCAGAAATGACGAAATGTTCATATTGTTGAATCAAAAGGTCGATCTTATTATCTTTGACTTGGCTATAACCTTGATGGGTGATTAACAAAGTTTTCTAAATTTCTTTTTACGTATTACACAGTGAAAATTTGTTTCCAGATTTCGTTTCCTAGGCAAACGCGTTGTAAATTAAACCAATTTTGGCTTCATTATTTTGTAAGCCTTCTTTTAAGATATAGTTTGTTTTTCAAAAGGGACAATCATCAAGTGTTGAGTTTCCGGATTTTAAATATGGGTTGAAAAATCACCATTGGTAATAACATGCCAAAAGTCTAGATCTTTTGATTTAACATATGTCTTGAATATATTTTTCCTATAGATAAAACTATCGCTTTCAAAAAGTGGCGGTCTTTGCATAGATTGCCCTTCTAGATATTTGTCAGAATCCATAGATCGATCCAAGCTTTAAAATACAATATATTTTAAAAATCTTAAGTGACCTTGCTCCTGATACCAGTTGTGGAAACTAGAGGGGGGTTGAATAGTTTACAGGGTTAAATGAACCGGTTAAAATTCTTTGCTTATAAAATGTTTGATTCGAGTTATTATGTCAATCAATCGACAATATTGAATCACAAACAAAAACACTATCTTAATGTAATGAAAACGAAATGACCAATATAATATAAAGGAATAAGGATAAGAAACGTATCCTACCGAGGCACCAATGATTTATAGTGTTCGAAAATGAAGGGGCACCTCTTCATTCCTACTCCACTCCCCGAAGGAGGTACTCCACTCGAGATTTTTTTTTTTACTATGTCAACAACCTCCCTTTAGGGCAAAGAAAAAAATTTACTGTGGGCTTACATTCTTTTCCGACTACTAAGCTAGATGTCAAGTCCTTAATTCTTAGCACGAACCAATCTATAGACTTCATATTCTTTACACACTCTCAAGATATTTATAACATTGGATTGAAACACAATCCAAATCCCACCACCAATAAAAACAATTTACACACTTAGAATCTACACACAATCCAAATTTTACACAACAACCCACTAAATTTATGTAATGAAGATTTATGATCTTGCGAGGTAAGAGAGAGGATCACTTGATTAACAATTCATATTGAAGAATAGATTGTTCTTTTATTGCACGTGATTAGAAGAAGAAGAGAAGAAGGAGGAGGAAGAAAAAATAATCTCTTGATAACAAGATCAAGGTATGTTAGTTGATCAAGTATGTGTTTTAGAAAGAAAGGAAAGAAGAGAGAAAAATGGATCTGAGGTAGAAATTCATGGCAAGATGAGAGGTTCTAATTTTTCAGAAGGGGTGGCCCAGGATTTATAGTTCGACAAAAAATGACCGTTGCTGGTGGCAGTCCCGGAGGTTCCCCTTATATATAAGGGCAGCACTAGAATTCTGCTCACTTTTTTTTGTCCTTTTGTGGTGTATTTGTTATCTTTTTTAGAACCATTCTATTTTGGGAGGAAATTGAATTTCAAATTTTTATGTTTTTAATAAAACATTTCTTTTAATGAATAAATATTTTGTTTTTATTTTTTTATAAAAACACATTTGTAGAAATGTAAGGTTTAAGGAAAATATTTTCTTGATCACTAATCATGTTTAATGATTATTTTACTCCATTTACCTTAAGTGATAATGTTCGATAAAGAATTTTTGATTAGTAATTTATAAAACGTTTAATTTTATCGTAAACGTTTTCACATTTTGTTAGTATCAAAACATTAAGAGGTCAAAAAATATAAATAATGTTTTTAGACATTATTTGTATTAACATAGAGGTCTAGGAGGAACATCCGAAATGTTGTCAAGCAAAGGGTTCAAGTAAGGAGGAGAATTTGAAGTTTTGAGTGAAAGGAAGAAGATGTGTTCTCTTGCTTGATCGATGTTTGCTTAGGGATTGTGGTTTTTGATGGTGCAGTTGGAGGGAGTTGGGAGCTGAAGAGTTGTTGTAAGAGAAGGTGTGGTGGTGATATCTTCATCACTAGATATGTTGACAAATAGTTGTCTAGGAGGGATTATGGTGAGTTTGATTTTCTTAGAAGGGTTAGATGAGGAAGCATTTGTGGAATTCATGGTAGAATGAGGTGAAGGAAAATGTGGTGTATGAGGGGATAGAGAAATGTGATTCATGATATAAGGTGGAAGAGATAGATCTGAAGAAGTATGGCATGGGGTTGAAGTTTTAGATTCCAAAAGGTTGTTTGTCAAAAGGCACGAATTTATAAGCTAGCATAGATAGGATAGTGGTCAAATGCAACATAAAATTCAGGGGGTTACAGTAGATGAATCCTGGTGACCTCTGTTTGAATGTGTCCATGAATTACACCGGCGGTACATATATATTAAGGGCGGTCCGCCCAGTATTTTAGGGGGCCGTTTTCTGGAGACAGGAAAACTTTTTCCAGAATTTTCTGATATGCTTTTATTTAAAAATTTCTAAATTTTCCTTTTTCAGTCAATCCTATTTCATCATGAATCATCTAATACTTATTTCACAATATCAACTATCTTGAGTTCTATGAGGAAAGCATATGTAGGCAAATTTTATCAAAAGATAAGCATGCATAATATCATATATATATAGCAAAGAGTCTATCAAGGTGCATGCAAGCATTGGTTTAGGATGATAAAATCAAAAGATCATCCATGGCAAGCTAAGTTGCCCATAATAAGTACTAAGTTACTAATGAGTAGCATAAGATTAAACACCTAAGCATAATATATTAGTAAATAATATAGATAATAATTGTCATTAAACCAATTTCCCTTAATGCGTTCACTTCTTATGTTTCTCCACAACACTTCAAAGGACTTTTTCTGATTGACCTTACTCCACCACGTTGCTCATCTCGTAATTGTACTTGATTGTTGATGATTTTGGTTTGGCGGGTGTAATGGTTCATCGGGAGGTGTCATTGTTAGGTAGGTTTTTGAAAGGACTTGAGGAACTTGATTGGGTTTAAAGCGTTGACATAAGAATGGGAAGGCGTGCTTGCACGGCGAATGAGTTCTCCTTCATCATTCCTATTGTCGTTCATCATCGTTGAGATGAAATAAGGATGGTTGATCGAAGGCGGAAGAAGAAGAAGTGGAATGACGACCTCTTCTCGTGCCACAATCTCTTCTGGGTTTTTCGCTCTAGTTGAGCGGCAAGAGGAGTCATGACACGATCGTTATATAACATAGGACTTCATTTTCCATTCAGGATTTTCCATAATGATGATGAATTTAAACAAGGAGTTTATAACATACCATAGGGTTAGAATTAACATCTTTGTTTAGTAAAAAACCCACTTCATTCGTTTTGTCATACATAAAATGGGCAAGTTGAATCTGTTCGGAGTGTCGACACTATAAAAGCATATAACTAAGACACGAAGGACCATGGTCCGATTCCCCCAGACAAAAGATATTTTCCCGGATAATTTTTTCTAAAGGCTTCAAGGTTGGCTCGATTTCAGAGTTAGAACTTGATTTTCAAGAACATCAATTTCTTCCTCATGATGAATGCGACGGACTTGACCATCTCAATTAATTTGAATTGACGAAATGATGTCCTCAATGGAAGGAAGGTTGGTTTGATATGGACCGTCCAAAGGGATACCATATGCCAACTCATCAAGTCTCCATCTATCGGTAAAGACACACGCACCTTCAAGGAATATCAAGATTTGAGCAAATTCTTTAAAGAGAGTAATGGAAGAATTGATGTTTGAATAACAAATTCGACAAACATTTGACCTTCGTCAGAATAACTAACTCGATATTGACTTTAAAACTCGAGAATGAAGCGAGGATAAATTTGTTCATTTATTTCCAGGAGACACTCGAACTCGACAAAATAGAACAAAGACTGAACATAGTTTAGATCCGCAAAGTTATCAAAAACCACCCGACCCTCATGAATGTAACGGCTTTCAAGGTCTCTTAGTTTTTCTTTTATAGGAGTACGGTATTCATGTGATATTATTGGTATGTATTCTCTTGTATTTTTATGATCTTCGGATGACTTACGAGGCATGATTTCCTAAAACAAAAGCGAAATCACATTTTATTACCGTTTCACTTGTAGTTGGTTATGAATCTACTTCTAGTCGTGTGTTTAGATGTAACATAATAGAAGTAAAGATTTAACTCGACCTAAATATAAAATCCTAAGAGTTAATCCAAACGCTTCTTAATTTCATTTTGCTCATTCAAACAAGTCGAAAAATACATATGAATTATGTATCTCGAAATTTGTTCATGAGATCATTATGCATGTGTTTGAAAACATTTTTGTATTGGATTAACAATGCACAACAACAATTATATTATGTTTATAACGTGAGTGATTTGTAAATAAAATTAAGGTTTTGGTTCGAAATCAATTTTTCAACAAATTCACAAATGTATGCAAATCATATATCTACGGATGCATTATTAGTTATTACATGTATCCTAGTACTCTTAATTGTACAAAATTAAAAGAAAACACAAAAATCCCCAATTTCAAATTTTGGTGTTCATTATGAACCCTAGACTTAAATTGAAAGAAAATAGATAAAATGATTAATTGAATGATTCTTTTGATATTAGAATTTTGATTATTAGTGTTTGATTTGATCTTCAATGATGTTTTTAATGGTTGAATTTGAGTTTTGGGTAGGTTTTTGTGTGTCGTCATGAAAGCAGATAAAGGAGTGTTCTGTTTTTGTTTTGTGTTTTGAAATTTTTTGTTTAAGTGTTCCATATTATGGTCTGCTAATGGCGGTCCCATATCTCCTGGCGGTCCCAAATATATTGGGGGTTGCCTATATGGGGCCGCCCTCAGTAAAGAGTATTGGACTTGAGTTTTTGACGAAAATTTAACAAAGAGGAATCTAAGTGACATTTTAATTTGCATTTTCGCGAATTAAAATGCTTAAAATGTACTACGGATGAAGTATTCAGTTGGTTACGACAGGGAATGGAAAACGGACTAGAATCGAAACTAATAGAAGGAGGAAGCGGACACATACGGTTTTATGGAATGTGTTCAATCATTCCTAAACCAAGATGTAGATAGTTAAACGATCAGTTTAAGGCGGTTTAGTAAGAATGTCGGCAATTGTTGTCGACGGTCGGCACTTTTCGATTGAGATATGTCCTTTCTAAACATTATCACGAAGGAAAGTTGGTGACGTATTTCGATGTGAAGTTGTGTTTGGTAAAGAGAATGTGATTGCCAGGCGTTTTTGTTAAGGTCAATCGCGCCTTTGTTGTCGCACATGATGGGAACGTCGTCGAGTCGTATGTCATAGTCAATAAGAGCTTGTTTCATCCATAGTGCTTGTTAACATGCTTTTTTGGCATTACTATTAGGCTTCGGTAGTGGATATTAGCAAGAGCAGTTGTTTCTTCGTGAAACCAAGATGTTAAAAACATCATCCTACGTCGTTTACAAAATACCGCTAGTGCTCTTTCGGTAGCACATATTCTCCCGTATGACTCGATGTCGGCATATACATATGGTTTCTATTGCGGGTCCCCTTTGGATTACCATAATCCTAGTGCGTTTAGTACCTTTAATGTATCGGAAGATTCGCGCTTAACCGCTTTCAAGGTGAGAGGTTTGGGACCTCTTAGAAGCAGGCACAAAAGGCTGACATAAACATGATATCGGGCCTACTTTGCGTTTGGTATAATAAACTACTATCATTGCCTCGCGATAATTGGTACTACTCTACCGACTCACATTCTTCATCTTTGTGAGTTTTAGGTCTTAGAGGACATGGGGGTTTTCATTGGTTTAGAATCCTCTAGACCAAATTCTTACAGTATTTCTTTTAATATACTTAGTTTGAATTAAAGAAATGATACCTTCTTCCATTTTGTTTTATTTGTATATCCAAGGAAGAAGTTAGTTCACACATGCCATGCTTCATCTCCGAACTCGTCATGCATTTGGCAAATTCATCACACATGTCTTGACAAGTCGAACTAATCTAATGTCATAGACATTTTTTTAACAATGATGAATTTTCTTTTTCTTTCTTAGGCAAAAAAGAGTGTTATTCCATTCCCAATTTTATATTTATGTTTAATATGAACAAAGCTTTAATCTATCATACAAAAGCTTTTGGCTGCTTGTTATCAAAGAACATTTATAAAGCCTTTCTTTTATTATAAACATGATTAGATTTTTCGAAGAAATCAATGAATCCTGGAGGTTGTGCCACGTATACCTCCTCATTGATAAAACCGTTCAGGAATGCACTTTTTACATCCATTTGGAATAGTTTAAAATCTAAGGCACAAGCATAAGCTAATAATATTCTAATGGACTCAAGTCTAGCAACCGGGGCATAAGTTTCATCATAATCGATGCCCTCTTGTTGGTTGTAGCCTTGAGCAACTAACCTAGCCTTATTTCGAGAAACAATACCGTTCTCGTCTAACTTATTTCTAAATACCCACTTAGTTCCTATGATTGTCATATTCCTAGGTTGAGGAACTAACTCCCAAACGTCGTTAGCAATGAATTGATTTAATTCTTCTTGCATGGCGACTATCCAACTTTCATCTCCTAATGCTTCATTCACATTCTTAGGTTCTATAGTTGATATAAAACAAAAGAAGTTACTTTGGTTTTGGGCTTGTGATCTAAGGGTTCTTTGGTTAAGGTTTCCTATGACATTTTCTAATGGGTGGTTCCTAGATTCCTTAATGTTGATTATTTCATCAACCTCTAAAGTTTCATCCACAATGTCGTTTTCTAGGTTTTTCCTTTCGGTGACCTTAATTGCTTCTTCTTCATCTAAGTCATCATCCACCAAGGGTGATGTCTTAGAGGGTGGAGGAGTTTCATCGAATGTCACGTTTAGTGATTCTTCGACTTTCCTAGTGTGTTTGTTTAGGATGATATAGGCTTTACTATTTTGAGAATAACCTAAAAAGACACCTTCGTATGACTTTGGGTCAAACTTGGTAAGGTAGTCTTTAGTGTTTAAAATGAAGCACTTGCTTCCAAACACTCTAAAATAGTCAAGAGTAGGTTTCCTACCTCTTAAGAGTTCATAAGGTGTTTTTCCTAGAATGGCTCTAATGAGAATTCGGTTGAGAATGTATGTTGAAGTATCTACGGCGTTACACCAAAACTTTTGTGGTAATGATTGCTCATTCAACATAGTCCTACTCATTTCTTAAAGTGTCCTATTTTTCCTTTCGACCATGCCATTTGATTGAGGAGTGCGTGGAGCCGAGAAGTTATGTGTAATACCGTTGGTATTGCAAAACTCTCCAAATTGCACCTCATTATCAAATTCTCTACCGTGGTCGGTTCTAATTGACACTATTAAACAACCTAATTGGTTTTGGATTTTCCTACTAAATATTTCGAATTGATCAAAAGCTTCGGTTTTATCCTTAAGAAATCTAGTCCAAGTATACCTAGAGTAGTCATCTACTATGACTAGGGTGTAACGGTTTCCTCCGTAACTCCGTACGGCGGATGGACCGAAGAGATCCATATTGGAAAAAGTTCTAAGCATCCTAGTCATTGAGACTACATTCTTAGCTTTGTGACTACGTGAGCTGGTTTTTCCCATTTTTAATACGCATCACAAAAATGTTGATCAAACTTAAGCTTAGGTAAATTTTTAACTAATTCCTTAGAGGCCAACAATTGAATGAGACGCATATTTGCGTGTCCTAATCTCCAAGCCACTAGGTGGAATTTCAACAATCGTGTTAGAAAGATTGATCCTTTGGCTTATTTCCTAATTTCATGCACATAAAATCATTTCTTCCTAATACCTTCTACCTATGACTTTATCATCCATAGTGAATTCACTATCATATTCATAGAAAGTTACCTCTACACTATTGTCACATATTGTCCTATACTTAGCAAATTAAATCCAAGTTAAACAACATGTTCTACATTATCAATTTGAGAAGTCAATAGAAATCGTACCTCCAATGATGTACCACGAAGATACTACAAAATTACGTTACCTTCCATTGTAAACCTTGTAAGGTGGATAGAGCTTTTGTTTGCCCGTCTTATGTTTAGAGCATCATCCAGCTATCCTTAGATCCATTCGTCGGCTCCAATCCGACTCCAAGGCATAGCCTATTTATATAAATAATAACTCAAACTATTGGTTCCTAATAATTTCATGTTCCAAAGTGTTTTTAGTGGCCAATCATCCCTTGCATTTGGATGCAATTGGTTGAAGTGAGAAGGAAACACATTTCCCATGGCATGTAATTTTGACGTTGGAAGTTGTTCCAAGTTACGGGAAATCCATGAGGTTGGTTTTGTCGAACCAACATGTTCCTTCTTGGTTGCGGAAATTTTTATAGACCGAGATAATTTATTATTAACTTTTCTAGGAGGTGGAGTTTTTTGACCTAAAGTTTGGTTCGAAAATCCAACTTCGGGTTTGACAATGGCTTATAGAATTGTTTAACTTCTTGTCACTATCAATAGGAACTTTGCTTTGTTTACAATTATGTGTTTTGTCTAGTATCCAAAATGGTATTTTTGAAAAGACACAGTTTTCTCAATCCATTCATTTGCTATCGGTGGTCCATAATTATTTTAGGTCCGCCTGGTCATATTATGGGCCGCCCATAATTATGGACTCCAACAGAATACGTCTTTTTCCTGAGCCTTTCACAAATTTTATTACCTTAGTTTCCACTATATATGCTTCAAATGAATTAAAGACTAGACCTAATTTATCACCGGAGGGTTTTTTGATACTTAACATTTTCAATTTTAAGCAATGTGTACTCTTTTCAAATTTGTTTTAATCTATGTGTATCTTCTTTGAGCATTTCATTTCCAATTGTTAAGTCATGACATTTGTACAATCGAGATCAACTCCTGATTCTTCTCGAGTAAAGGACAAATTTATCTTTTAATATTCTCAAAGCTCATTTCTAGACTATTTCTAGAAGCTATTAACCTTTTGTTCTTAGGTGATTATCTTTACACTTATTTTGCATAAATTGATCATATTACCATTGTCTAAAGCTAAATCATCAATTGATGAATTTTCATCACTAAAGTAGGAGGATTTGGAACATACCTCACTTGATGCATGAGCTACAAGACACGTTTCATCTTTAAGCTTCTCATCATCTTCTTCACCGCTATCGCTCCAAGAGCCTCCGACAAAAGTTCTTTGGTTCTTATCTTTCGGTGGTTTTAGACATTCTCCAATAAGATGATTCGGATCGCCGCATCTAAAGCAATTTTCTATTTTTTTACCGTTCTTGTCATCACGGCTTCTTTGGAATGTCTTTTTGTCGTTCCGAGGTTGCCTCACGAATCTACCTCTTCTTTTAAAGAACTTCTTGAAGTCTCTTACCGCCATGGCGTAATCTTCGTCTTTGATATGTGAGAAATCACATATCCATTTTATATCAAAACAAGCCCTAAAAAGATAAAAAAAAATGCAAAATTATGCTTGTATATGTGTGTTTTGTCTTTTGTGAATGTGTAGATACGGATATTGCAAAAATCACAAGAAAACAGCTAAAACCGGGCAAAAACAAACACGAGACAGATCGAGTGCACAAGTGCCGGAAGTTTTCTAGCAAAAGGTCAACCACAAAAGTCAAAAACCCTTAAAACTCCAAAACAACCCTTAATGTTAAACCCATTTCATCAAAAGTCCCTAAATGCATAACACCGTTAGTCCTTTTATACCAGAGGACTAACGGTCGTTAAGTTATTTATAAACCAAAAACCATTTAACCGACCCAAATCCTTTTATAAAGCCCAGGTCAAACATTTTTATGCCGGGTCAAACAGTCAAACAAAAGATATAAAAAGAAAAATGCGCGGGAAAAACCTGTTTACTATTCACCTCCTTCCCCCAAATTACCCTGCACCCATTTAACCCTCTTTAAGAACAATTAACCCTTCTAGAAGGAAAAGCTGACAAGATTCTGACAACTAGGGGAGCCACGCTGGCAATCCCGAGACATTTGATTGGCTACAAATACGTGGAAGGCAATAGATGGCTGAGATCAAAGTAATTGAAAGATGGTTATGGATTAAAGGTTGAGATCAAAAGCTGAGGAACGTCTAGAGACTAGAAGCATCCATTTGCCCCTATAAAAGGAAGCCTTCATCACATAGTTGAATCCATCTAGGAGTAGGATTAGATTTAGGGTAGGAGTAGCTTAATTTAGTCTAGTAGCTTATTTTTAGCTTATTATTGTTTTCTCAATGTAATTTCCTTTTAAAGCAGTGTAATCTCTTTTGAAGTTAATAAAATTCTGTTTTCATATTAAATTGTTCTTTAAATTCTATTTCATTATCAAGCAATCATGTTCTTAATATGTTAGATATAAGCTCATAAGCTCTCTTAAGCTACTCTAGTTCGTTTACACCCAGTTAAGCTAACAAAAGCTTAACTGAGTTTGATTAATCAACAAATTCCACTCCCTAAATTTACCTCAGCATAAATAAGGAAGGGAAGCCAGATCTGGATGGGCTTCCAAGACCACACCAGCTTATCTTAGGATAAGCTGGAGCTTGTTGATTAGCTCATAAGAGCATTCTAAAGCCTTGTTTACGCAAAGGCATTTGTGAGTTCTCTATTTTACTTTTTAAGCCTTACTTTGCATTTCAGCTTATTATTGCTTATTGTCTGATTAATATTGCTTAGATTAGCTTATTACTACATATTATTGTCATTTATTGCTTATTTTGTTCACTTGTTAGTTAAAAGCTTAGTTTTCATTTTTTTTGTTACAAATGAGTTAAAAAATTTCAAAATATTAGCATAAATAGTTAGCTTATTAGTTCTGCTTATTTAGCTGCTTAAATCTGTTCTTTAGGTCTAATAAAAGCTTATTAATATCTGGTAATTATATTTTGTACCTTAACTTTCAATTTCATAAGCTAAAAATAGGAATAAAGTATTTAAAGGGGTGTTTGGCTTATGGCAGTACTAACTTAAGTTAGTACTGTCCATAGCCTTTTGGTCTTTTAAATCAACTTTAAACTTCATTATTGAGTTTATGAATCCAAGTTTTAAGGTCTGTGTTAATTATAATCAGTTTTAATCAAAGTTAGTTAGTAGCTTTTAGAATCTGTTAGCCTAAATTCTGTCTATTATGCATTTTAGCACAAATCTGTTCTAGTGATTGTTATTGTTCTTGTTTTGCTTGATTAAAGTGGTAGAATCCTAGTCCTTAAGCCTGCATTTGTTAGTTTTATGTTTTGGTCAACTTAAGTGCAAACTGCATCAGCAGTCATAATTAGCCAAACAACCTTTTTCATTTCAAAACTTAAGTAGGTTAGGATTAGTTGTAGCTTTTGAAATTTAGAATTCCAGTAGTTTTTAGACCAATTTTAATATGTTTAAACTTATTTTGTAGTAATTAGCTTGTTTAGGTATCTGTTTTTAGCTTTAAAATCAGCACTTTGTCATTTTCATTAAGATTTGAAAAACTAAAAAATAAAATAGTTAGTTTTTTCATTTAGCTTTTTCATTGCTTATTTAATTTTCAAAATACTTATCAAAAGTTGTTTTAAGTAGCTAATAAGTCAAGGATTAAGCTTTTGTAAGCCAAAAGTCCATAAGGATCCTTTAGCTTATTGAAAAATAAGCTCAAAGTTGCCCTTAGAGACTGTTTGGTTAACAATTTTCCAACAAAAACTTATTTGTGATTTTCAGCTTATAGCTTTAGTTTTCTAGCTTAATTTTTGTTTAAACTTGCTTATTAGGTTAAATTTTAGTAGTTTATAGCTTATTAGGGTCAGTATTAGGCTTATTTTGTCTTTTCATTGAAAAACCAAAAACATAGTTAAACAACACAAGTAGCTTTTTCATTTAGTTCTATCATTGCTTATTTGACTTTCAAATTCTTTTTCAATTGCTGTTTTAAATAGCTTTTTGGCCAAGCTTTAAGCTGGTATTAGCTATAAGTCTATAAGGTTCCATTTGACTGCTTTAAATTAAGCTCAAATTAGGTTGGTTGTCTGTTTAGAACTCAGTTTTAAGGAATTGAGCTTATTCTGTCTTTCAGCTTATTGCTTGTTGTTTGTGCTAAATTGCTGCTTATTCCTGCTCATTAGATTAGTTATAGGTAGCTTTAGCTTATTTTGCTCAAAGTTTCAAGCTTATTCTCACTTATTAGTTATCTTAAAGTTTGTTAAAAAGCCAAGAATTTCTAAGTGTTTTCTGTCACCATATTAAGCTGTTTTCTAGCTTATTCATAAGTTTTCACAAAAAGTTTCTTTTATAAAAAATGTTCCTCATAAGCTGTTTTACAACTTTACTTTTTAAAGTTTTTGCAAAAAAATAAAAAAGGGAAGAGGGGAAATCCAGGGTGAGCAAGGCTCGAACCCTGGACCTCTGCCCTCCTCAACCTTTTAAACACTCACAACACACACCACAACCACTACGCCCTTGGGACTTTTACGTCCAAGGGTGCAACTAAAATTCTTTTAACACTTTTTTTGAGCTCATTTATAAATAAGCACTTCGAGTGCTTAATAGCTTTTTCTGGGCTTATTCATTTAAGCATTCTCGTAGTTAGTATTTTTCCTGCATTCCTTGTAGCTTAATCTATTTTTAGCAATTTTCTTAGAATTTTAGTTCATAGTTTGGTATTTTTAATCATTTATTTTTGTTAAAAACTTTAAAAAGTCATAAAAAATAGAAAAATAATCAAAAAAACAAAATTTTTTTATAAAATTTTCTTTTATCATATTTTAGGCTTAGGATTTAAATTTGCTTTCGTAGGGTTAAAATTTAAGAAATTCATTCTTTTAAAGAACGGGATTTGATTCCCGCTCTCGTTTTCTTCGTTTTTAACTTTAAGTGTTTTCGGTTTAGGATTTCCTTAGCTTTATCTTGCAATTAGGATTAGGAAAAGTAAAAAAATCATTTTAGGTTTAATTTTAGATAATTTAGGTTTTAATTGTCGCATTTCTTTAATTCCCGCTTACGTTTTAATGCTTACGTGTTTAATTTTCATTCCTTGTTTACTTGTTTTCGTGCATTTATCTACTTGTCATTTATATTTAGTAGGATTTAGAAAACCCAAATCAAAAATCTTTAAAACCATTCAAAACGCTCGATCACGGACTTAACCGATTTTCAATTCACGCTTCGTCGAGGGAAAATGACCCGGGAGGTTTTTGAGACAACTTTGGTTAAAAGTTTGTTTCTCGAACCCGACGGAAAATACTTACTATACTATAATTGTCTTATCCTTATATACTTATATATTATATTATATATAGTGTGTTCGGACGGGATCAGTCTTTACTACCGGAAGTCGAACACTCTTCATCACTATATTCTTTCTTAGCCTTAAAAGCAATAGATTTCCTTTCAACTTTTGCTTTGACTATTTTGGAATCTTTCTTGATGATCATTTCATGAACTTTGAGGTTCCCGATAAGTTCATCAAGAGATAGTGACGTTAAGTCTTTCGACTCTTCAATCGCCGTGACCTTTGCTCTCCATTTAGGATGTAGAGCCCTAAGAAACTTCCTTATGTAGTTCTTACTAGAATAACCTTCATCAAGAGCTTTAAGACTAGTAATAATAGTATTAAATCTAGCAAAAGCACTATCTATAGATTCGTCTTCGAAAATGACGAATTGTTCATATTGTTGAACCAAAAGGTCGATCTTATTATCTTTGACTTGGCTATTACCTTGATGGGTGATTAACAAAGTTTTCCAAATTTCTTTTGCCGTGTTACACATGAAAATTCTTTCATATTCTTTTCTTGGCAAAGCATTGTAAATAACCATTTTGGCTTCATTATTTTTCGCAAGTCTCTTTTTGAGATCATCGGTTTGTTTTTCAAAAGGGATAACCTCATCTAATTTGGTTTCCGGATTTTGTACAATAGGTTGAAAATCACCATTGGTAATAACATGCCAAAGATCTAGATCTTTTGATTTAACATATGTCTCGAATCTATTTTTTCAATAAATAAAACTATCGCTTTCAAAGAGTGGTGGTCTTTGCATAGATTTCCCTTCTAGATATTTGTCGAAATCCATAGATCGATCCAAGCTTTAAAATACAGTATATTTTAAAAATCTTGAGTGACCTTGCTCTTGATACCAATTGTGGAAACTAGAAGGGGGGGTTGAATAGTTTACACGTTTGTTTTATGGTTTAAAAGTTTACTTTCAAAAATGTATAGATCCGAGTTATATGTTCAATCAAATCACAATATGAACAAGCAATAACTATCTAAACGAAAACTAAATAACAACAATAATAATGTAAAGAGATAAGGAAAGAAACAACCAAACCAAGACACCGAGATTTTATAGTGGTTCGGCTACAAAGCACCTCTTCGCCCTACTCCACTCCCCGAGTATCCTACTCAAGATTTCACTATGTCAACAAGCTCCCTTTAGGCGGAGAAAACCGTTTACACGTCGCTTACGTTATTTTCTGACACTAAGCTAAATGTCGAGTCCTAATCTTAGCTAGAACCAATCTACCACTTCACAAGATATACACACTCACAAGATCTACACTATCGGATCTACACAATATCCGAATCACACAAATACACAAGATAAATACAATAGAGGTTTGGTACTTAGAAGAAAAGAGGAGAGATCACTAATTAACACTTCGTTTCTTGACGAATACGAGTGTTCTTCTCTTGCACTTGAATGAGAGGGAAAAGATGAGAAGAAGAGATTAGATCACTTGAAACAAGATCTAAGTATGTTAGTGATCAAGAGTTTTAGTGAGAGAAAGAAGGTTTAGAGAGAGAAAGAAAAGACTGAAAAATTTCGTGCAAAGAGGAATGTTTTTCTGCTGGAGCAGTATTTATAGGCAGAGAATCCCAACGGTCATCTGATGGCGGTCCCGGCGGTCCCTTATATATAAGGGGGCCGCCGGGCCTATAAGGGGGCCGCCACTATACTCCGCTTCCTTTTTTGTCTTTTTGTGGTGAAGGTTATATCTGTTATGGAACCTTCCATTTTTGGGGGAAAATTCGAATTTCAAATTTTAAGTTTTTAATAAAACTTTCTTTTAATTAGAAAATATTTTGTAAATGTATTTTTGAGAAAATACTTTTGTAGAATTAAAAGTGAGGATTAAGAGAAAAATATTTTCTTGATCACTAATCATGCTTAATTATTTTGTTTGTTCATACCTTAAGTGATCACTAATCTTAGAAATGGAATTTTACATTTGATAATTTGTAAACGTTTCTTTTTATTATAAACGTTTTTACATTTTGTTATTATCAAAACGTTGAGAGGTCAAAAAATATAAATAACATTTTTAGACATTATTTGTATTAACATTAACATTTGCACATGGAGAGCCTCTCTCAATAGACTCCCCACTCGATCTAATCTTGCTACTCGAGGTGTGGCTCTCTCCTCTTCTCACTGTCCTTTCTGTATGGCGGAAGAGGAAACATTGGTCCATTGTATCATTAGTTGTCCTCGTGTGCTCTCTATTTGGAGGAAAATTTAGAGTTGGTGGAACTTTGATTCGCCTTTGGTGTTCCCCTCGTTTCCATCACTGATATTTCCATAGGTAATGTTAAAACCGGTGGGTGCTCTTGTACCAATAAAGCTTTAATTGGGGTCTTACATTGTGCAATATGGAGCATTTGGAAGTGGAGAAATCAGGTCTCCTATGCGGACACTGATTCAGTTTCTAAGATCATTGATGAAGATATATTCCCCGCTATTCAGAGGATGTCGAAGCTGTGGATGTCAGCTAGGATTAAATCTCCCACTGCTAACTGGAATAGTTGGATCTCATGGCCTTTTGACATTTTTTGCTAGTTAGTTTGGTTTTGTGGCCTGTTGGGTTTTCTTGGATTTGTTTTTTGGTTTTCCTTCTTTTTGTTGTTGTTCTCTTTCTTTTTTAGACTTCCTTCTTGAAGCCTTTTCTCAATATATCAGCCTTTCAAAAAAAAAGATCGTGATCATAAGATCAGATCTGGATCTTAAGATACTATTGTCATTTTCTTACGACGTTATAAAATTATGCAAATCAACATATTATTGTATATCATATATCATGAAAATGTATATCAATATTACGATTAGGAAGTGTCTAATACAATTAGCCACTCCTTTTTCATATTCTATAAAAAATAAAAGATAAATTTTTAGTTTTTTAGCTTGTAGTTTGAGAAAGTAAGATCGGGTCGATCAAGATCTTAAGATCTCATGGTTAATATCGGGATCGTATTAGGATCCTATCTAGCAAAAATCCTACATAGGATAATAATCATTTTTGTTTTGTAGTATCGTAAAATAATATGATTATCGAGATCTTAACAACCATGATGTATATATTATCCGATCAATATATGTGGCCTTAGCCCATATTTATCATTAATATCTAGCCCATTAAGCTTGCTTATTTTCTAAGTTATTATTTTGTATTTATATCTTTGAATTAATGAGAACTGAGATATGGAGAATTATCAAATCTATCATGTTAATCAGAGTCTAAATACCCACCACCAAAAACCCTCTACAAATATTACACAAAACCTGTCGAACCAAAAATTAATAACTTTGGTTTCTACCTTGCATCCATTCCACGCATATTCTTTAATTTAAATAAAAGGCAGCCGCTGCCATTAAATGCTCTCCTTTAATGACCGGGCTAACCCATCGGCGACCCGCCAGAAAACCCGTAGGACGTTCTTCTGATGGGTTCCGGCGTCCGACCCGTTTCTTTTTTAATACCGACTCGGTAGATACGTGTCAATTGAATACTTAAGCCACCGCCCCACCTCTTCTTCTATGAACTTCTTACACCTGTCACTTCCCATGGTTTCTTACACCAAACTAGATCTATTTCTTCTCTCTTTCTATCGCCTCTCTTCTCCCTCTCTTGATGTACATAATCGATCTTCAATGGTTAGATTGTTTATTGGTAAAAAGATTTTGAGTTATCAAAATACAATTACAGATTTAGATGGGTTTAATTATCCAGTTCTACCAAATTAAAGGTATATTATAATTAAACTATCTAATTTCAGTGTTCTTATATTTTCACATTTTATGGTGTGTTTGGATGTGTATGTTTAGGTAAAATTTGATTTTGATTATGCCTTAAAAAATTGGGTGGGTTTGTGTTTAGGTATTGATTATAAGGTGATAGACACTTTTTAGCATTTGGATATAGCTAAAATTCATCACTTGCTACATTATGTTCTTGGTCTTTTTTAGAGGAGGTGATTGTTTTTGCGAGGCTATGATACATTTGGATACGTTTAACTACAGGCGTAAACATCCGCGTCTTGGCGGGGCAGGTTCGTAACTTTTCAGCTATGGCGTATTTATCCTTGAGATTGTTCGTACCTTGGCGGGGCAGGTTACTGATTCTATAGCCATGGCGGATAAATTTAAAGTTTGATTGAACAATGCTTTGGTTAGTAAAGTTATTGGGTCTTAGTTTTGTGAGGCTTCCGTGTGTGAACAATTTAACATCTTGCTAATTCGATTAAAATAGTGGTGATATCAGTTGTGAGAGGTTGTGATGAGTAAGAACTACTTCGATAGAAGTGAGATTATCCGCGTCTTGGCGGGGCAACTCATGATAGTTACAGCCATGGCAGACGTATCCTCTTTCTTCGATTGTTGGCCTATCTGAGCCTCATGTACAATGATTTTGAAACTTTACAGTGCACTTCAACTTTAAGGGGTGTTTTTGGCTCATATTCTAGTATCCTTTTTGGGTTTTAAGATAATATACCACGTTTTAGATTACCACTTTGCGTTTTGTACAAATGACATCTTGAGTACTGATTGACTTTGAAATCAACTAAAAATTAACATTTCTGTTTGTTATTGTTATTGTTATTATTTTTGTTGGTATAATGAGCTTTAGGGACATGAAGGAGGAATTGACGGTGAAAAGAAAGGACAAAATTACAGATTTAGAACGTGGTGAAGGGAGTTTAGACCAAATTATGGTCAAACATAAGTCAAGACTCGAGACGGAAAAGGTGGTTGCTGTTGATGTGGATGTACCTAACAACAAAACAAAGAACGCAAATTGCTATAGAATTTTTAGCTAGAATTTTAGCTTTGATTATTAATAGGCCGCTATTGAAGGAACACATGGATTACTGTTTAAATCAGCCTGACGAAATGGATATGATATAAAAGCTAAAGGCTCAAATACAATGGTCAAAGGGATCATGATTGATAAGGTAATTAATTTTCTTTTGTTTATATACTGTGTATAAATGCGCGTAGGGTTCGTGACGGCATGGTAAAAAACTAACCAAGAGTGTCTCGTAGGAGAAGAAAGAGGTTCATATGGATCACGATAATTATGACCAGCATAGACACGCGGTCGAGATTGTAGAAGAAACCCCCATTGCATCATTGGTTTACGGATTCTTTAGAAGATAATATGGAGATTCAGGTTAATAGTTATAATCATTAAGGAGTCGAGAGACCAGCTCAACGTTTCGAGCTCATGGCATATGTGGCAGATGGCTTGATTGAAGGGTATTATGGCCCGACTGCTTATAAGGTAGACACTACACACTGTAATATCTGTTTTTCAAAATGAAATATCTTTAAGCCATCATATGTTGAATTACTTTGTAAATGGTTACAGGAATTTGTGAAGACGGTAGTTGTGTATTAAATGCAAATGGGAGCAACAGTGACGTGATAGACGCATCTTCATACATGGAGGGATTAGAAGACAAAGGTTAAAATTGAAGGTATTTTCCATCATTTTTCTATTAAACTTTAGGGCGTTAGCGTGAAAAGTGATTAGTTAAAAATAGGTCATGTTCGTGCCGGACAAAACAAGCTGATATATTTATGCCATGATAAACTCACAATTCTTTATAAAATTAGGCAACATAGCAAAAATCCATGTGTTTGTATGAATTATGTTGTATCTCTAATGGGTTAATGGGCTAAATTCATATTTTTAACACCAATCTTCTTAGGACCTATTGCTTTTTAGACTCGAATGCAAATTAACTTTGGACTAAAAGCCATTAAACGGTTCAGGGGTTGGTTCAGCGGTGTTGGAATAGCTTAGTTTTTGGGCTTCTCAACTAATTTTGGCAATATAATGCAACAAACCCGAAACCAGCTTATTAAACATCCTAAAGTAAAAAAAATGGGGTAAATTTGGTTTTTGACCACCCAATTGCTTTAAATGGCGTAAAAACATATTTACCCTAATAAGAGTAAATATTTTTTTAGTTTTGGTGATTTAAAACGCGTTCTAATGAACAAGGCAAAATGGGGTCACTCGATGCATTGGGTCGACCGAATCGAGCAATGGGACAGAAGCAGTAACATAGTTCAGTAGAAATTTATGCGACCCATTGGATCAATGCCAGGTAATTTCTTTGAACTGGCACTGAATGACGTAACTTCTTGAGCTTGCTGTTTAGTGGTAATTTTATGCAGTCGTCCCAAAGTAATGTTCCTTTTCCTTTTTTGTTTATTTGTAGTTTCTTTGGAGTGGCATTAAAAGACATAACTTCTTGGGGTAAGCGGGAGGTGGATAGTGTTGGAGATGCTTGGTACACTTGAGGTTTCAGAATGGGTCGTCACTGTTTGAGCTTACCGTTGCACGAGTGTGACATTTCAGGTTTAAAGGACTCAAAGAACAGGTACCAACACCACCATATAGACTTCGTGTTCAGTACCCGATTTGTGTTTTCTCAGGGTGTAAAAAATAGATCAAGTCAAGTTATATTAGGTAAATTTTATCACGTGCTAGAATTACTTACTTCAATGTATCGAAACTATTAAATAAGATTATCTCTAGCACTATAAAAAACAAGAAATGATACGTGCATCCATGTTTATAAATGGCCCTTTGTGCATGCTCTTATTTTGTTTGTGCATATTACTTTCTATGACCTGAACAAAGTTTTTTTAATGGCATGCTTTAGCAAAATAAATCAAGGCGAGATATGAAAAAGATTGCCGTGAGGGTTGGTGAACTGGTATGACGCATATAGGAGATGACAATATCAGGGTACTATAGTTTTCTTTTGCTTTCTTATGCGTATACTATATATTTATAATACATAGGGTATTTGGATTATTACAACTTGAAGTCGGGCATTGAATAATCTTATAATTGGCTAATAAAAGCTTATGCCTTTACTAAATAAGTATGTAGAAGCAATAGCACCATGATAACATGTATTTGTTTGACTTCTTGCTATTGTCGATATCTATTAATTGACATCTTGCTATAGTTTTAGTATATAATGTTTTTTCATAGCGAAGGAACTGAACATATATACTTATGCTGATATTTGCTTTCATAATTGGCTAACTCATGAGTCAAAAAGAAATTTACTACTCATCATTGGATTGTATAAGCTCCAAGCTATATTGTTGTTAAATAACATATAACCACCTAGCAAAACAGATTATGATAACCACTTTACTAAATACCAAGCGAGGGTATCGTAGCCACATAATTATTTTTAAGAGTAATAACACATGAAATGGAAGGGGGCATTAACACCTGTTCAAATGCGACTATATATTGAAAACTAAAGTTTATATTTCACATTACATTATAATATTACTTGAGACATGCTTAATTTCATAAGAATATTGCTTTTAAGAATAATCACTATTAAACTAATTATGGTTAAATTTGTGACTGAAAAAGAGGAACTTATGAAGGTAAACAAGAAGAGACTGCCGACATGAAATATAAAGTACTTGGGACCTATGTAGAAACAGAAAACGTTATGTCTAGGACAAAATAGATGTAGATAACTCAAAAAATTTTGCAATAAAGGTTTGATCTAGACTGTCTATATTTTAATTTTTGTTGATACATTTCAGCCTTTAATTGGCTGTTATATGTTGCAGAGTTTTGCAAAGCGATTGATGGATGTTGCAGATAAACTGGATTGCTTAAAATCCTTAGCGTATATTTGAATAACACGTAACGATGATGCGGCAAGCGTGATCAAAGAGACTAAACAGTGTGCATTTCAACGTATACTCTAACCCACAAATTATATAGAATCTGAAAACACACCTTATTTTATATTGTTATTGAATAAAATTTATTTGCATTCCAGGAATAAATTGTGTCTTAAGCAGACCACCATGTGTTCTACCTACTTCCAAAAAAGTCATATGGTATCCGAAAGCGTGACAAAAGTAGCCAAAGATGTGAACGCTCGACGCTAAGAAAATGTAAAATTTGAAATGTGGTACTGTCGTTAATTATTTCATGCGACTAAAAGAAAGCAGTTCAGTTACAAGTATGGTTTAAACCTCTTTCATATATGTTTAAGGTATTAAAAAATTAGAAGATTGCATTACATGTAACTTACACTCATTTTTTAGATATCAAAATTAATAATAAATAAAACCTCAAACCTTATTAAGACTCTTATTGAGCTTCTCCTGATCTTTGCTACATATGTTACTATTTTTTTCTAATAAAATTGCATTACATATGTTACTATTGTTTATAATCATAAGCAAAACATCATATGATTAAATAGTTTGTGGATATGTTTGTTTGATATTTTGTTTACAATATAGCGTTTGTATTGTTTGTTTTAGAATTCAATAAAGGGTTTGCTTCAATGGAGACACTAACAACGTCTGCTGCTTTGTCGGTCCAAAGGGAACCAGCAAACTATGATGAGATCCCTATGCAAGAAAGCTTACTATTTTCTAAAAGTCTCGAGGTAATTTACATAAAGATAACAGTTTTGTCTTAACACATTGCTTATATATCGAAAAATAAGACAAAGTTTCGCCAAAGTTAGAACACCACTTAAAAAACCCAGGTTAACCATTTTTTAGCAGTATATCTTTATGGGATTTTTTGATGAATTTGTAAGTGTTTTTTTAACTAATGTTTTTTAAATGGGTTGGACAAAGAAAATGGGCTGATTATATCTAAGAGACAATAGTTTTTGCTAACATGGTGCAAGTATACTACTTATTGGAAGATTTTTTATTTAAATATACAGGCTTTATGTATTGTTTCTACTCATTCAGATTATATAATGTCTTAGTCTCTTAGATATGCCTCTGCAACTTCTTATGACATCAACTATTAGCCGTCTAATTAGTTTTGCTGCATTGTAACAACAGCTTACGATAACAAAACAAAGACAAAGCATGAGAAAATTAACCATCGAAAGGGTTCAGAGATTGCAACTTTGTATAATGTTTATGTCATATATGAGCAATTTTATTAAAGGCTGTATCACCATCTGTGCAACGAGTACGCAAAATGTAATGTTTGCTTCTTCACCTTCGGATTTCCATATGGCAGTTCGTGTGCTAACTCTAGACGTAAACGATCATTTTTAACATAACTGTTTTGTGCACTTCCATCCTCAAACTAACAATACAACAGCTATTGCAGGAACACCACCGAAGGACGTGATAGACATAGCGACTGAAACATCAGCAGAAAAAAACCACAGCAAAAAGAACTCTGCTACAAAAAAATTCATCAGATTCAAACAAGAAGAAAGAGGTTTAAAGAACCATAACTTCCCAACGACACTATTAGGCAACATGCAACCTGCAAATAACCATCATTGCCATAGCAGGAAGTATACCAATATTAGGAATGCTCTTTTGTACATGAATTTTTAAAATGATCTTTTGAAAACATAGACTACTATAATGTAATGCAGATGTTTCCTAGCTTTATCTGAGGAAACACGCCAACTAATACGAAACATCCGTCTTTAATGAACAACTCAACCCGTGCTCCGTACCAGAGCGCGGGTTGAAAACCTAGTTGCTTATGCATTTAATTGTTCATTATTTAATTGCTTGCTACCATGTCCTTTAGTCATTCATTGAATTTTGATTATTTAATTTCCATAGCTTACTGCCATTTAATTGCATAGCTTGTTGATTTTTAATTGCATCGCTTGCATCTATTGCGCCGCTACTTATCCAATTGCATCTACTTACTACACGAATGTCAAACCAAAAGTACCCTACTTCTATTCTTATGTCCCAGCCCAGTTCACGCAAGCCCAATTTGCAGGATTAATGGCTCAGCCCAGCTCCTATCCGGCCTAATATGGTTATATTCAGGCTCAAGGCATACCAGCCCACTATGGCACTGTTCCTGTAACAACCCACAATTTCAGGTCATTTCACATCAATAAACTCAAACTATTTACTTTGAGCTTTTACGTGTTTACTTTTAATTTCAACCGTTTAGTTAAATCGCGTAAACTGAAAATTAACAATCAACGTAAACCGGCATTAAATAAATAAAAGTTTACGTCAAGCAAGTGTTATTTTATTTTTTATGAAAAAAATTTATAACTTTTCATATTTCATTTTTATACGTTACGTAAAACGTTTACGTTTCGCACTTTGGAACCTTTTTGCATACATATAAACCATTCTACCTTTCTACACTCAACCAAATACCCATAATTATACTCAATACCCAAAAACTATATAATTCTACACAACATCATCCCCATGGCTGGTTATATTCAACCCAAACATAAAACAATACAAGTTTCACTTAATAATAAACCATGTGCTAGTTTTGAGATATTTTTCAAAGCCTTCTTACAAGTCCTAGCAACCTCCTTACAACACCATGCCAATCAACCTACAAACCCATTCCAATCACTTACAAGACCACACCCCTGCCCTAAAATTTATGGATTTGTGTAAGGATTTGTCCCCTAGATATTTTGTATATATAAAAACCAAGCAACTAGCTCATACTTCACATTTCACAACTAGCAAGAAATCAAAACTCTCCTTCCCTCTACATATAAGCTTACGGCTCACAATATAGCCATAGAAAAGTTCATAGTTTCCATTTTAGTGATATTACAAGTATATAAGGGTAATCAAGGGTATAATCTAAGGTGTTCCAAGTTGGTTTGCAAGTTAGGGTTTCTATTTTAAGCAAGGTTTTTTAAAGATTAAGTTAGAGTTTTCATAATCATAATTTGGGGTTTTTATTAGGTTTTTGGGTTTAGAATCAAAGACTAAGGTTTCTTTTTTATCATCTACTTTGTAAGCATACTACATTCACTCTTTTGATTTTCATACATATTGATTATGTTTATTCATTTTTCTATACTTACATTATGTATTTATACATAAAACATCTTGGTTATAAAGTTATATCACCAACTAGTTAGCTTTTATAAACATTTACAATAAAATCATAAACACTACACACTTATGATTTTTAGTAATGTGGTTAGGTTTATAATTCATAAACTAGCTTGTTTGATCTTATGATTATTTCATGATATTGTGAAGAGTTTGATGGAATTAGGTTAGTGGATGATTGTGATTGTGGAAGGTGATTGAGGAAGGTGATTAAAATATATAGACTAGTGGTTTGTGGTATGAAAATGGAGTAGAAATATTAGACGAAAAGTTTTAAAAACACCCCTTAGGGACAACAGCTTCTAAGTAGTTAGTTGCGGATTTTTTTTTTTGACCAAGTTAAACCTTAACATGTATTGTACATCTTAACACGAGTTTGTCATATTAAAGAACGCTAAAAACGAACTTTTAAACGAATCAGTTCGGCGGCCAAAACTAGATTTGAAACATACCAGCAAAACAGTTTTTCGGCATAAATCTGACAGAATTATAATTCGTGTTTTTGAGGGCTTTCGGGTCCGAATCGGCTTAAGTATAAAATTAAAAACTTGTTTAGAATGATTTTTCGCTATATAATTGCGAGTTTTGAGGCCTAAATGTGTGTAACGGATGAGTAATACCTAAGCAAAGTTGGACTATTTTTTGGAAAGTGTTATAAAAATTTATGCACTATTTTTCCTGACATGAATAGTAAAATTATATTTTCGGACATATTCGGTCCGTTTGAACTGTAAAAACCTTAGAAAATATTTTAGCATCACTTATATAATATTTATACGCGGTTTGAAACCTTATAACTATTATTTTATGAATTAACTAAACTATATATATTGTCGTTGCAAAAATAATAAAAGTGGTAAACTTAAGGTAAACACTATTTCGATTTATTAAAGTTAAACACAAACTATTAGGTGGTGATATAAATATACAAAATACATTGTTGTATTTATTTTAAATACATTATTCTTATACGACCTATAATTAATTAGGTTGCTTTTCGACTATTTGTGACGTCATTCATTGTTGATTTATTCTAAATCAACTCCATTACTAAAGGTGAGTTTCATGGCCCTTATTTTACTTCTTTTTAACTCTTTTGGGGGAGAATACATGCGTATTTACAAACTCGTTTGCATACTTATTTTCATAGCGAACTTACAAACACATTTACATACTCGTTTTCATAACTTGTTTACAAACTCATTTACATGATTGATTTCAAACTCATTTACAAATCTTGAGGCGAGATACATTGCTCAATTTACAATTAGACACAAGTATAATACTTTTCAATTCTTACAGTGATTACGTAGCGTGCCTAAGTAGCGATAACCCACTATGCCCACTATAATGAACTGTTAATTACTTTGTGTAAGCGCGTGTGTTATAAATAGATCTATTTGGGAGTGACATCCCCGTCCGAGATTGGTGTCTACAAGGCCAACGGGCATATGCCATGTCAGATTTAGATGTTACGGGTTGACATCTACACGGGTACAATTATTTGCATTAATTTGCACACATACAAGTCGTAGCTTCAGTGTCATGAGCTTAGTGCAATCGTAATTATATTTTGTGATTTTGTATGTGTTACATCATTACACACTTGAAATCTTGCTGTCCAACATTTATACTTATATAAACCTATGAACTCACCAACTTTATGTTGACACTTTTAAGCATTTATTTCTCAGGTGAATAAGATGCTTGATGTAACTGATGTGCATTGGAGTCAAAATTTTACAAGATACATTCATGGATTTCTACATACATTCAAATCATCAAATATCGTTGTATTATTTTCAATCTTTCATTTTGATGCAACTTTGGGACAAATGTTACAGCAATTCATATTTTAATTAAATCAATGAAATTGCTTTTCAAACGACTCATTTAGAGATCGTTCTCTCATATTTTTTGATATTGTATTATGAAGTAACACCTCCGGACATATTTCTGCTGCGACCTAATTTGGGGGTGTTACGGTTCCAACAGGTATACTCGGTATGATCCCGTCTCTAGCTTCTCTAGCTACTATGCTTATACAAGCATTTCATACTATGACTCCTCAAGATCCCTCTTGGAATATGGACACCGGAGCATTGTCTCACTTGGCAGACAATACAGGTATACTCACTTCTTTTAGTAATTCGAGCATTTATCCATCTGTATTTATTGGCAATGGTCACTCTATCCCTGTCACTGACTCATACTGGATATAACTTCTTGTATACATCTCATAAGCCTCTTCATTTAAATCATATTCTTGCCACACCTTACATTATTTAGAATTTAATTTCTATTCGTAAATTTACCCTTGACAATGATGTATCTGTTGAATTTGATGCTTATGGTTTTTGTCACACCCTCAAACGGGGCCTGGACAGAATACCTTTTCGGGGGCGTGACGTCATAATATACATCACACAAAGTACAAATAACGACCACTAAGGGGCACATTTTGAAAATAAACATTGTCGCTTTGATAACAAAAATTAAGTCATTAAAATATTTAAATGATTTTAAAAGTCAAGTGCGGAAGCGTAATTAAGTTTTGGAATCGACAACGATGTTTAAATAGTAGATAATAATTCTTGAAAACTGGGCCATACAAGGAGACACCACGTAGCACATCAGAGAAGTCCAAAGCTAAGCACCTGAGAAAAACATGCTTAAAAATGTCAACATAAAGTTGGTGACTTCATAGGTTTAAGTAAAGTATTTACGAGGACCAAAAACGAGTTTAGTGATAAAGTTTCATTTCCAATTATCATGAAAAACGTTTAGTAATCAGTGACGTTCAATAAAGTAGCGTAAAGTATCAACATTTCAACGTATGACTATTGTAACACATACAATAATCACAAAAGTGTTTACGATATTGACCTAAGCTCATGACACCGAAGCCTTAACAAGATAGGTATTCTAGTCCTATAGACTCATCTCGATTCTGATGTTTTGCCAAAACACCCAAGTACTACCTCAAATGAAATGCACCCACTGGCCAATGTACTCATCTAGAATTCTTGGGTGGGGGTGTATTAGGAATACGAAAGTATTGGTCACTTCCATTAATATCGTTAGATAGCTCGTATAGTAATATTTGGAAACTAGATAGGCTAGATAAGCAAAAGCCCATGGAAAGCCCATGGACCTATGCCTATGTCCGGCCACTTAGGTGGTATATAAACCCTTTCCATGCCATGGAAAGGGTGTTGGTTGTTCATTTCATTTCACATAGTAATCTAACATTTCTTCTTTTCTTTCTCCCTCTAAGTGTTCATCCAACCACCTCTCTTTATCTCTCTAAACCTTAGATTGAATCCATACCTTGTGTGTGTTAAGATATCTTACAATTGGTATCAAGAGCCATGGGGTGTATGTGAAGGTTTTGTGTGCGTTTGTTACTAGTTTTAGGCGTGTTTGGTAGTTCGAACCATACTAAAAGATCTTCATCTTTTGTGGGTTTAAAACCATAAAGTTTGCTACTTTCTTCTTTATTTATCTTAGTATAGGCTAGTTGTACAAGAAACTCTTTGAAAAACATTAAAAAATTCCATCTTTTTGTGTTTTTTGTTGGTTCGAACAAGGGTTGTACCAAGAATCTTGATTTCAAAATTTTCATGTAAGAAAACGTTAAAGTTTGTGTTTTTAAGGTTCTCATAGTCTTAGATAGGTAAGAAGTACAAGAAATTTTGGGTAAAAACATCAAAAAGTTAGTCTTTTTAAGATTTTTGTGTTTTGAGTTTCGTTGCAATTTTGGGCGAATTATACGTCGAGGCGAGTTATACGTTGATTCTTGGGTGAGTTATACATTTAAACTCAGGCGAACTATACGTTGTGTTCTTGGGCGAGTTATACGTTTAATTTCAGGCGAATTATACGTTTACTATCTTAGGTGATTTATACGTTTAATTTCAGGCGAATTATACGTTTACTCTCTTAGGCGATTTATACATAACATTTCAGGCGACTTATACATTGTTCTCTTAGGCGATTTATACATCAACTTTTGAGGCGATTTACACGCTTTGCTTAGGAGGATTATACGCTTTACTTGGGTGAACTATAAACTTTCATTAGGAGAATTATACGGTTGTTCTTTGATTTGTAAAATCCGGTGAAAATTTATTTTCCTAGTTTTATCAAGAATTGTAAAATCCCGTGTATTCTAAAGACTCAATCACATTAATTATTGGGAATTATATTTGAGTTGATAAGACAAAACATATGAAAGATGAATGACTTAAAAGACAAAGGAGGAATTCTTCAAATGATGGAAGATTACAGAAGATTATTATAAAAGTTAGGAAGATTTAGTTGTTTCCTAATACTTATCCTTTGTAAAACCTAATTTCTCTATTATATAAAGAGATACAGGTTATTAGGTTTAGGTGTACAAGTCGTGAGTTCCATAATGTACCTAAATGTGTGTGTGTATTCCAGGCGTGATAAAGTAGATGCCATATGTAGTATTAGCCTCAAGGTCAAGGTAACTTGATCCTGTTACAGTTCATTGATGTAACCGTATTATTCTGATCAAATAATATTGGGGCTTGGAGTGTTAATAAAGAAAAACCTTGTTGAATAACTTTGTTCGTTATGCTAATTCCGCTATGCATATTCTTTATGTTCATTGTTATTATTATCCTAGATATAAAGATCCAAACAATCTGAGCTATAAATGATCCAAGAACTATCACGTGTTTTAGTTCTATCAGGTGGTATCAGAGCCTCGTGGCTCTTGATCTAGGATTCTATAAGGTTTTTCAATTGTTCATAAGTGAAATTAGGGTTTGGGCAAATTCGGTAAATCCAAGGTTTATGGTTTTCGGTAAACATGAAAATTCGGTAAACTTAGGGTTTTCAATAAACCCTAATTCGGTTAAGCAGTAAAAGATTTTCAATTCTTATATCATTCGTTTAGTATGCTTCTTGGTGATTTGATTGCGTGTATTCAACAACCGTTGTTGCTTAAAGGTTAAACCTAAATCGATTTACAAGTTAGGGTTTCGCTAGGATTTATATTGTTTGATCGTGTCAGCAAGATTGTGTTGTATTGACTCATTAAACGAAGATTCTCAAGATTTAATCCCTGATGTTCGGGTTCGTTATTTTATGTATTTCTAGGGAGTCAGGTCTGTTCTATTGATGCTAGTTGAGATCTGTTATGGTTTAAAAGAAAACCCTAATTTATCTAGGGATTCAATTGTTGCTGAACCCAGTATTGATAAAAGATGTATGCTGTTGGTTCTGGTATTGGTGACCTGCATTCAAGTATACGTAATCTGCGAGTAATATATACGGAGTTGGAACTATAAGGTTAAAAAAAAAAAAAAGGAAAAAGTTGCATTATTTTGGTTAGCCCTATAGTTAATCCTGCATAGGAGCAAGAGAGACTAATTATTGAATTGCTGTCCATATTTGTTGGAACTAAATCTAGTCCTGTTTTGCAAACATAGTACTAAGGCCAAACAGAGTAAGAAAGGTAAACCACTGCTATGAAATGTTTACAGGTGCTTGTTGTGTTAAGTTGTAGTTAATGGAAGTTAGTGTTGCTCGTTGTTTATTAATGCTGCCAAGATTGACATACTACACTCCGATAGAGAACAGTTGTAAAATTTTACTACTACTTTGTGCTGATCGTTTAAGGGGATGTTCTAGTATTCTTGGATTCATAGGCATGCTTTTTCTAATTTCTTTTTGTTTTCAACTAAAGCAGTGTCTCTTAGTTTGACTTTAAGTTTTAAAACATTAATGCTTTCTTCAAACACAACCTCATTTTTCTTATAGTGAGCTAGTCTAGCTTCTACTGATTCTAAACCTGCTTTATAAGATTCTAAATTAAATTGAAACCTTTTGTAATCTAAAGAAAAACTATCATATTGTTCTTTGAGAGTAGCATAAGCTTTTACACATGATTTAGAACAAGAATCTACCTCAGAATCTGAACTAGAAGAACTTCCTGAAGATGTATGTGCCATCAATGCAAAGTTTGTAGGATGCTCTTCCTCAGCTTGGTAGCTCCAGTTATACCCTCCAATTCTATCTTAAGCAACCAAGGCATTTTTAGTGGGAGTTTCTACTGTCACGGTTCTTCTATTAATCTCTTTTTCTCTGTTTTCCTGATTTCTAGGAGCTTTATATTCTCTTGCAAAGTGACCATATTTATGAAAGTTGTAGCACTCTACTTTAGTCCTGTCAAATCTAACTCTTTGACCATTTACATCCAACTTCCTGCCTGTCCTTTTGATGAATCTCCTAGCTCTAATTGTCAGCATGACCATCTCCCATTGTAAATCCATTTCTTCTAGATCATCAGGATCAATTTGTTCTAGATCCTCTTGTGCAAGTTGAGGAGAATTAGGTTAACTAGCTAGAAAAGCATAGATCACAGCATCACTAAGGTTGTCTCCAAATGTAGGATTACTTTGAGTATGAGCAGCACTAACTCCATAAGCAGTGGTATCTGCTTCATTTGTGCTGGTATTGCTGTTAGTGCTATTGGAGGACATAACAGCCACATTTTATGGATTTTGACGTGTACTTGATGATCCTGAGATTTCAGGTTCATATGTAACGCCCCGACCCTAAAGGGTAGAAGTATTACAAATATGGTGTAACATCAAAGGCATACATAATCATAACACAAGCATAAACAGCGGAAGTCTCAAATAAATAACAAACGGAAAATAAGTCAACATGACTTAAGGTACATAAGTTCTTAAAAGACAGACATATCCAAACGAAATAACCAAAATAACGAAGGTCTCGAAAAGTAACAAATCATATATCAAAACTAAGATCTCTAGGGTAAGTCCACACTCAGCACTCATATCCCGAAAGCAACCCCAGCTCCTAGCTTAGATACCTGCCGCAGGAAAAGAAAGTGCGGCTGAGCTTACAAAGCCCAGTGAACAGATATATATAATCGAACGCAAAAGATAACGGAAAATCAAAGGATACGATATAAGGTGCAAAGGATATCACAAGACATGATCAAAGGAATACAAATATAAGGTAAGACAAATCAGAAGTCAATTCATAGTGTAAGGTAAGATGAATCAGAAAATCAAATCAAGTCCAATTACCAAGCCCAAACAAATCATATCATAGTAACCATGGAGTCGCGAGCTCCAAAATTGTGAAAGACGTGGAATGCACCCAAACATCAGTCACCAAATATACATATATCATAATGTCATAATCCATCGAATACAAAACAAATCTAGGATGCATCCATACGCCCCTTAAACAAATAATAATCTTCATAATGCGCATATAATATCAAATGGGGGACGGTGTGAGAAATCACTCACCCACACATGAGTCATGCCAAAGGTGCATCAATGACACGACCATGTTACCTTCATGGCTAGGAAACAAATAGTGGCTCGGGTCTCAAACTGAAGGGTTCAAAGCAAAAGTTGTAGGTTCCGATTAACCACTTCACTTCATAACCCGAACCACGAAACAAGAAAAAGAGAAGAGAGAGAGAGACGAAATAGAGAGAGAGAGGAGAGAGAGGTGAGAAAAGAAATTTAGATTTTAGAATTAGATTAATAACTAGATATTTTCATATGAAAATATCTATATATATATATAGATATTTTAGAAAATATCTAAATATATATATACCCCTACA